>PVHP010003825.1:0-75550 GCA_004024765.1 Zapus hudsonius
CCCCCCCCCATCTCGTACCTCCTCTGCTTCGTCCTTGTCTGGCTCCATATGCCTCAATCCACACAGTTGCCAGTAGAGGGGAAAAATGTAAGTAACAATATTTTATGTTGCCTATTACAGAAATTAATTTAACTTCAGGGGAAACTAATTGCAAATACAACCGCCAATGTTTCTGTACGCTCTCCCTCCCTGTCTCTAGCTATCTGCCAGGGAGCACTAGGGTTCAAGCTACAATTTGGCATTCCCTTTAAATAGCTTTAAAATTGGAAGGAAAAAAATAGCCTTCATCTATATGGAGCTGGAATATAATTTACACACAATTATATGACATAGTCAGGTTACTACATTACCTCTGATTAAAACAACAGTAAGTCAGCGACGGGAGGACAAGCTCTTATAATGAAATATCAGGAAGCTTCTTCAATAGGGTGCACAGCTCCCCACCCTCATCCCAAAGCCCTCTGCTTGGCTCCCTCCCAGACTCATTTCAAAAATACTACTTCCTCTTACCCTTGGGGAAAAGCTGCAGCCACAGGGGTGACCTGTCCACAGATCGTATCGCAGAGTAATATCCTAGACAGTAGCATTGAATCATACAGGGCTGGGGGAGGAAGCAGAAACGGCACGGGGATGGGTGACGCTCTGGAAAAGCACAGGAAATTAAGGATGTGTGATCCACACATCAACTGATGCTGAGGGAGATGGTGGCTGGCTGACTGGCCAGCTATCGTCCCCACCACAGACACCCAAGCTGCTAAGCACCCACACACAGGCAGTTTCTCCATCACTCCATCTTTTGAGCACCCCAACCACTGTACACGCCTTAATACCATTCCATGAGCTGGACTGTGGGAGGGGGCAGAAACTTTCCCCAGTGTTCCAATGATTACCAATACATCAGTGCAATTAATTAAAACCGGTCCTCTTTTAGAGCCCTGGCACTGGGTATAATTAACAAGCCCACTTTACTGACGCTGAACCTGCAAAGAAGTCTTGCAGGAGCTCCTCCAGAGCCCTGGGCGGGGCGGGCAGCCAAAGCAGATACTTCATACGCCTCAGAAAGAGGCGGGAGAAGGGGATCCAGAGAACGGAAGGCAGAGCTACAGTGAACTCTGTCTACTTGTGCCTGTAACTCCAGTTGTGGGAGCCTGAGGTGCCACCCACGGAGGAATTCTTCTAAACATGTACAAGGCTAGCCACAGGTCAGGGGTGAGAAATGGTGACACAGATGTTCTCAGAACCCTATGGAGAAAGGACCTAACAAAACATCAACAATATGAGCAAGTTTAAAATATCCCCCACCAGCCTAGCCACACCTGCACTTCAAGCATATCCATTCACACAGCAACACACTCAGTAACTGTGCTGGTTTGTCACAGAGGTTTGGTGGAGTCTCCTAACATTTCTGAGCCTCAGTTTTCCCCTTTTATTAAATGGGTCTAAGATGCCAGACTAAGTAACACAAAGACCCAACACACACACACACACACACACACACACACACACACACACACACACACACACACGCTACTGGCAGCAATTTCTGCATCCTCTAATGAAGGCACTAAGGAAAACCCAGGTCCTAAACCTGTGTCCACAGACACAGCCTTCCTCAAAGCTTCTTTCCTGCCCTACTTGCCCCTTTCCAGGCTGAATGATGCATGAGGCTCTTCTCACTGCAGCCCAGCCACGCAACGCCTGTCAGGATGTGTGAACACACGGCCATGCTTGGTGAACTCAGAGATCTCTTTCAACCTCCAGAAATGGTTCTTGTCCAAACGTGGCAGGTTACCTGGGTAGCTACCACTAGACAGCGGTGTGTTTACTACATGGAATCGAACACTTCCCAACTTTCTTGAAATCAGAAGTAATACCTACTGGGCACACCTTCCCGCCGCTGTTTGCAGTGCTGTGGCAGAGGTGATGTCCAGCCCTCTGCTCATGCCATCGTTTTCCCTGCCAGAATGGAGTCTCCCCTTGAGTCCGTAAGCTAAATAAACCCATTCCTCTAAAAAAACAAACAAAAAAAAGAAGTAATACCTACTTCTTTGCTTACCATAGTGGGGGACCTTGTCCTCCTCAATGACCCTTAGGAAAAACCAAAGATGTGCAAGATAGAAGCCACATTAGTCATAGAAGAAGAACAACAGACCTTCAGACACATGACACGTTAAAGAAAACCAGGGGATGCCACTGGACTCTTGGGAGACTGTACAACCAAGAACATCTAGAACCATCCCTCCCAATAACCTGGGAGCCACCTGTGAGAACGCCTGCCTCATCAACGAAGAATCTAACCTGCTACTCCTCAGAGAGAATAACAACTTTGCTGGCTGGCAGGCTCTAAAGCCACATACCCATCTCCCAAGCCCTGCACAAGTGGGAGCCTTAACCCTTCATCTGATTCCCGTCATTACCATATTTTAGAGGTGCCAGCAATCAGTTCCTGATGAGCAAGCTCTGAGCAGGCCGTGAGCTCTTGCTCACATGCTTGCTTACTGCCTAGCCCTGGCTGTGGGTTAGTGTGGCCCTGGGAAGCCTTAATCTGGCCCTACCCTTAGCCATTCTGACTTCAGGGGTCCACAGGCAGGCCCTGACACTGGTATTTCTTTACACTCCCCCAGAAGATTATCATGTGAAGCCATGGGTCTCTACATGATACTGCTTTAAGCCATCATAGGAGAGAAAAGATGAAGGCTGGGTGGATGGCAAGGTTGTTCCCCATCATTATCCTTCCTGAGCATGATGGAGGAGGCACAGAGGTGCAGAATGCATCAGGAGTGTGACCAGGAAGTGCTGGGTCACATGACCAGCTTCACCACTCCCCTTGCTGGTCAATTTGAGGTGAACATGCATAGACTGAGGACAATCCCTTGGGGAACTGCTTCAAGCATCACAAGAGGTTAAGTACTTTAAAAACTCTAGTCCAGGGCTGGGAAGATGGCTCAGTGGTTAAAAGGCACTTGTCCTCAAGCCTGTCAACTAGAGTTTGATCCCAAGCACCTACATAAAGCCAGATGTGCAGTGGATTATGTCTGAAATCCCAGTGCACCTCAGGAGAATCCTGCAACCTGTCTAGCCTTTCCAGAGTTAAAACAACAAAAGACATCATGTCTCAAACAAAGGTGGAAGGAGAGGACCAACACCCCAACCCCAAAGGTGTCCTCTGATCTCCACATACACTCACACATAAACATACATACACATGCACATGCGAATGCTTACAACAGTCAGTAGGGGCTGGAGAGACAGCTCAGAGATTATAGGCACCAGCCAGTTTGATCCTCCTCAGTGCCCACAGAGAGGTGCACACACAGTGGCACAGCACAGACGTCTGGAATCCCAGAGCCAGGGGAACCCTGAAGCTCGAAAGCAGCAGTGGCAAAACAACGAGGGAAACACTATCTCCTAAAGGGAGTGGGAGCAAGGAGAGGAGGAGCCCCCTAGGATTGTCCTCTGTCCTCTACACACACACTGTGCCACACATGCCTGTGACCGTGTGTGCACACACATCACAAACACACACACACGCACACGCACACAAAGCACATAGATAAATAAATGTCAAGAGAGGAAGGAAGGAGGGAGAGAGGTCGCTTCTGGTGGCAAACGTATCCTTTCAGTCGTCTCTCATCGAATCGTCTTCCAGGGAGTAGGAGTCACCAAGCACTGGGCGAGCACTAGGTGGATTCAAACTTGATGAGAGCTTGTCTCTGCTTTAAAGATGCTCACAGTCAAGTAAGAGGCTGGGCTTGGGGACAGAGCTAGGCATAACCTGCAGTCTGACGCTCTGCATGGCTAGGAGAGGCCAAGGCCAAGGGCTTGCAGGCAGAGGTGAGGGATCTGGTGAGGGATCCAGGGCTGCTCGTGCAGTGGAAGATGAAGAGCAGAAGCCAGGGCAGAACAGGGAAGGCTTGCCAGGCCTGGCCAGGGAGGCAGAACCTCCACAGCACTTCAACAGGGGACTGAATGACAGACTTCTCCATGTAGCTCTCAAGGAGAAAAGCAGGGCTGCTGGCAGTGAAGAGGTGGAGGCCTGCATCACTTTAATACTTACATGCTGGCAAGAAGGTTCTGGAAAAGAAAGGGCATGTGCCAGGAAGAAGATACCTGACATTAGTCCTACTGACCATCAAGAAACCTCAGGTCAACTGTCCCATCTGCAGGTCCCCTTCCTACTCTGCCATTCAACTGTTCCAGGAACATGGTGTGTGTGTGGGGGGGGTGAGTCAGGGGTTGCATAAAGAGAGATAAGCACATTACTTCCTTGGCTCAGTGGTCTTTGAAACACTCAGCCATCTGTTAAGTCATAAATCTCACCTGTCAAGAGGGGAAAAAGAAAAAAAGTCAACCCCCGGTCCCCACCCCAGGGAGTGCTAGTATGGTTCCCCCACCCCTCCAAGGACAAAAAGGGAACCAAAAGAAGTGTTTTCAGTTAGAGACAGTCCTAAGAAAGTCACTCAACCTTTTATTGACAACTTCAACCCTTCAAAAAAATATAAAGGGATTTTCCTAAGTCCAAGAGGACCACAAGAGCCAAAAAGATAACCACATCTGGAGGTTCCAGTGATGGAAGCACCAGGTACCAATCCAAGCATCCTGAGCAGGCTGAGTGGGAGCACAGTTTGGAAATAGGAGGAATGTCCGTCATGCTTTTATAAGGTGACCAGAGCAAGTGGCAGTTTTTTCCTGTACAATATGGAATTAAGATTGAAGCCTGGTGGTTTATGCCAGTAACGAGAACTTGAGAGGCTGAAATAGGAAGACGGATAGTTCTAGGCCAGCCAGGGGCTACATGATGAGATACTACCCCCAACCCACTGCCTCAAAAAGCAACAACAAAAACATCAGGGAGTGAGGGATTAAAGGAGCTGCCATGAAACACAGACTAGAAAAACAGTCATTTACATTCTCATTTCTCCACCTGCCTGCCTGGAAATGAGGATCAAACCTTCCCTGCCTGTCACATGCATCCAACAGAGTAAGTACCATCAACCCACTTCTGCTTCCCCAACACTGCCCTGAGTCACCCCTGAGTCAAACTTTCCAAGGGCTGAAGGTGCCCAGGCCAAAAGAACACCATAATGGGCCATGTGATGTCATGGCTTCGCCTGCCTTCACCTCTTGCAAGTCCTGACCCTCTGCAGAGGAGCAGAGTATTCTCCACTAGGAAGGTCACTGTGTAAGAGATGAGCCATCTGGGCCTCAAAGGTAATATTTCTCCACTACACCAATATCCTAATACACCAGAGCTCTGTTCGTGCCAGGAACATATTTCTTTTTTTTAATATTTTATTTATTCATTTTTAAGCAGAGAGAGAGAGAGAGAGAGAGAGAGAGAGAGAGAGAGAGAATGCACCAGGGCCACCACCTTGTGAGTCTAGCTTATGTAGGTCCTGGGGAATTGAACCCAGGGCCTTAGGCACTGGAGGCAAGTGCCTTAACCGCTGAGCCATCTCTCTAGCCCAGGAACATATTTCTATAAATCTTCACATAAAGGAAAACTTTATTTTCCAGTGGGACAAACAGGAGGAGAAAAAGGAAGCAACTGTCACAGCAAAAAAATATCACCAAACAGACCTGGGCTGGCCAGGAATGTCACCAAATGTGCAGCGGTACAGATGTTTTATAGCCATGACGTCTGCTCTACTAAAAACACTTGCATGGGGCCAACCAGACAGCAAAGCCCACAAGTCCCCCGCACCCCCCAACACACAAACATATACACTAGCTAACTGGTCTGGCTGGCTGTTTGCCGGGTGAACAGGCAATGGGGGAGCCATTAGCCATCAGCCAACATGGTGGGGGACTCACAGTCACTCTGCAAGGCTGTCTAAGCAGCCACATGGCCCAGCACATGGCATCCAGCTCTCTCCAAGGGGCACTTCCGACGCAGAGACTGGAGTCTTCTGAGGGGGAAATCACCTTGTACCTGGCAAGTGCTTCATAAGATTGAGTTCCTTCCTTCGGGGAAGAAATATCTGCCCAGTTAAACCTCATTCATCCACCACCACTCATTCATTCCACGCACACTGCTGAGTACCAGGCACTGGGTCAGGGACTCAGTTAATTCTCCGCCTAGGACAGAAGCCTGTGAAGAAAGGATAGTAGTCGATTTACCAATTTTGTCAGTTTTATTCACCCTGCATTGCTAACACCTAAAAGAAAGCCTGGCACATAACAGACGCTCAAAACTACTGGATGAACAAGTAAGTGAATGAATGTGCCCTGCTCGGAATCGCTTTGTGCATGATTCCCAGTTCCTGAACACCTACCTACTGGCCTCCTCTCCTGCTCCTGGGTAATCCCTGTAGTTCTTATTGCAAAGCTGGGCAGGAGCTCTCCGGAGAGAAAAGGCTTTGTTTCTAAGGAAAACAGCTGGCCAGCATTCAGTGTGACAGCCAACAGACACACAAAGGGAAGTGCTGTGATCGACAGGTCCTGCTTCATTCAGTCACACAAACCCTTCCCTACCACTTGGACACACAGCTGACAGGGCGGGCATCCTTATATATAAAAAAGCCACCAGTGACTTGATAAAAAATTAGTTGAGGGCTCAATTGGTAGAGTATTTGCTTGCCTACCATGCGGGAGCCCTGGCTCAATGGGAAACCATCATTTTTGGCTACATAAACTATATGAGTTGAGGCCAGACGGGCTACATGAGAGCCTGTCTCATGTATAAAAATAAGAAAGGTCCAGAGAGATGGCTCAGTACTTAAAGGCACTTTCTTGTAAAACCTGCCAGTGCTGGTTTGATTCCCCAGTACTCACATAAAGCCAGATGCACAAAGTGGTTCATTTATAGTGGCAAGAGGCCCTGGCATGCCCAACACAAGAATACATGCCTCTCACAAATAAAAATATTTTAAAAGCAAATACAAAAAAAATTAAAAAATCAAAACAGGGGCTGAAGAGATGGCTTAACAGTTAAGGCGTTTGCCTGCAATGCAGAAGGACCAGAGTTTGATTCCCCAGTGACCATGTAAAGCCAGATGCACAAGAGGGCGCATGTGTCTGGAGTTCATCTGCAATGGCTGGAGGCCCTGACATACCCGTTCTCTCTCCCTCTCCCTTCCTCCCTCTCTCTGTCCTCTCTCTCCCCCCTCTCTCATAAATAAATAAAATATATTTTTTTAAAAAGCAAAACAGGAGGGGCCTGAAGCTGATGTCATTCACAAATTTAGTGACAATTCCCACTGCCTGTGTAATTTGCTCCTGATCAATTCCTCAATACTATTAATGATCAAGTCCCTGCCAGACTTTGGAATCCCAAACTAAAAGGTTGGGTCCTCTGTCCCCTGAAGATCCCCCAGTCTCAAGAAACACATATTGTTAAGTAATTCATATGCAAAAGAGAGACAGATGAATCTGTTGGATGAATCACAGCAAGCCTCAGAGAGGAGGTGCTTGATGAGGGCTTTGAAGGAGGAGCAGTTTTTCAGGAAAACCAGAGGAAACGGCAGACGTGAATGTCCAGAGACTGCCAGGGTTAGGCACCAAGTGGGAAGGCACATATGCTGGGAGATGAGGATGAAAACATGAGTCAGGGTGACATCACACAGAACACACCCACTAGAATGAAGACGGCGGGGCTCTGTCCTGTGGGCAAGGGGTCATCGGTCAGTAAGTTCCAAGCAATGGCCTCAGCAAGCAGGCTGGTGGCCTATTTTAAGCTCTCTTTCTTGCACTTCACAGAGGCCCTCCTTGTCTTCCGCAGCAGTGTGGAGATTCTTGACACTCGGAGCACATCTGAAACTAAGACCATCATGTGCAGCTGTCCTCTGGGTGGCATCTGCAGCTCAGAATGGCTTACTGCCTGCCCCACCACCAGTCACCAGACCTTCACACTTGCTGAGCAGCATGGCTATCCACCCCTTCCTCCTTCACCACAAACCCAGTCATTCCAAAGGTCTCAGGTCTCACCCCTATTCACACTTGCTACTTCCCAGCAGTGCTCCTCAGAACTTTCTCTAAAGTGAATGAATCCTGGTCAAAGGAATGTATGAAAGCCAGGGATGTGGGGCCTGTACACCCAGAGGGACCAGAGACATAGCAGAGAGAGACCTCATCAGAACAGACACTTTAAAACTTGCATGCATGGTGTACAAATGTCCATATGCATGTGAGCACACATGTGCAGGGTGTACATGCATTTGAACAAGCACCTGCCTGTGGAGACCAGAGATTGACATCCATTATCTTCCTCAATCTCTCTTCATGTAACTTTTTGAGATGAGGTCCATCACAGAATTCAGAAAGCACCAATTTAGTTACATAAGCAAGCCAGCAGGCCCCAAAGATCCTTTGCCTCTGCCTCCTTAGCACTGAGATTCCAGGTGTGCACCACCACACCCAGCCTTTACATAGGTGCCGAGGATATAAGCTCAGGTCCTTGTACTTTCTCAGCAAACACTTTATCAACAGCCCGTGGTCATGATCATGATTTTCAGAGCAGCACCTTGTAATGAATCTTTATGAAAAGAAGAGACATAACAGGGCCTGCTTTCCTCCAGGGGTTAGTATCTGAATCAGGGAGACAGACCATCTATAGGGGCCTTTGACCACCATCAGTACAGTTCTTGGGGCCCCTAGTTCCAGGGCTCCCTTCCTGCCCCAGATCTTCATTGGCACTGTCCCCACCCCATGTGACATAGTGACTCTCCAATCCCAAAGCCTCAGTTCAAATAATTTCACTCCAATGTCATCTTCACCAGGAGGTTTAGGCATTCCCTATACCTCCCCCAGCTTTTCATCTCCAACACACTCAAAGATGGATTTGACTTAGCACCCATCTTCCTCTCACCAGGAAATAAGTTTTGTGAAGCCAAGAAATTGGTTTTGCCCAAAGATGTACCCTCCAGGGGCTAAGGAGATGGCTCAGTGGATAAAGTACTTGTTGCACAAGCATGAGGAGCAAAGTTGAGCTCCCCAACACTCACATACGATACCAGATGGACAGTGCACACCTGTAATCCCAGCTCTAGGAAGGAGTGCAATGATTCAGCTAGTCTAGCTGAATCAGTGACTTCCAGGTTCAAGGTGAGACTCATCTTGTCTCAAAAAATGAGATGAGGTTGGGGAGATGGCTCGGCAGGTAAAAGCACTGACTACACAGGCATGAGGACCTGAGTCCCACCCTCAGAACCCATATAAAAAGCTGAGCATGACCACACATGCTTGGAGGGGGTGGAGACAGGAGGAACACTGGGACTCCCTGATCAGCCAAGTAAAACAGATAAACAGGGAGCTCCAGGTTCAGCAAGAGACACTATGTTGGGGAGTAAGGCGGAAGAGTGACAGGGCACCCAGTGTCTTCCATTGATCTCTACACACATGCACATGCCCCAAAAAAGAAGCACCCCCCAGAACTTGGGAAGTGACATGCAATTAATACCTGCTAAATGAACAAACCAATGTTCTGAAGCATCCTTCCTCTCAGTCACCAGGAAGTGCTCCTGTCTCTGCACCTGCTCAGGATGCAAATTAGTCCTGAACAGCAAGGCTTCATTTCATCCTGCTTCCTATAAGCACAATGAATTTGCCCATTCCTTGAAGGCAGACACCATGTCTTACTTATGTCTGTATCCCCAAAGCATCAGTGGTGCTCAAGTATATCATCTATTAACTTAAAAATCAAACTGCATGGAAAACAGGCAAAGAATACACAAGCTGGTATCAACATAACTCTACCTAAGTGGTTTCTCCTTCCTTCAACTGTGCAATATATTTACCAGGATTCTCTAGTGGGAAGAGACCCATGCCATGACCTCTGAAAGTACAAAGGTGACCAAAATATATACCTACAAAGACCAAGTCATCAGCCACACATGGCTAGTGAAATTCAAATAGAAATTAATAAAATTAAATCCTCTAACAATTCCATTCCTCCCTTGTAACAGCTGCACTGTTCAATGGCCTCCTGCATTAGAATGACATTTCCCTTGCTGCAAAGGGCTCTATGGGACAGCTGTCACATGGAGAGTCCTTGCCGACAACAGGTAACTTGCTAGTGGGACACACAGAAAAGGTACCAGAGAAAGGACATGTTAACTGGTGGGTCCTAAGAGAGCTGGTTGAGGACTTTAAGGGTTGGCACTGCTTGGGGAAGGAGGAAGAATACAGAAAAGACTTCAAAGACGACAGCCTTCTAAAAATAGCTACCAACGGTTGGGGAAGATGGCTCAGCTATTAAAGACGCTTGCTTGCAAAGCCTGGAAGCCTGGGTTTGATTCCCCAGTACCCACAAAAAGCGAGATGCAGAAAGTGTCGCATGCATCTGGAGTTTGTCTGTAGTGAACAAAAGGCCCTGGTATGTGTGTGTTAGCTCTCCCCACCACCATCACCCTTATGCTTGCAAATAAATAAATGGAAATAGATACCAAGAGCTGGACACAGAAGCACATTCCTGTACTCCTAACACTTAGGAGGATCTCAAGTTCAAAGCCATCGTGAACTACAGGGTGAGATCCTGTCTAGAAGGAAGAAAGTAGGGGTGCGCAAAGGACAGGAATGTCGTTCCAGAAGTGAACAGCACAAGGCTTGACGCAGCCAGAATCTCAAAAGACTACTCCAGACTCCTGGGTAGAGTGGGGAGCAAGGGAGAAGAGCAGAGAGGACAGCCAGTAAGAAAGCCTCTCTCAATGAGGGCTTGATGAATCAGAAGTGGGGAGACAGAAACATGGTGGCAGCAGGGATATGCCAAGGCAATCCCTTGTCCTTGGGTAGGACATGTGCAGATTCCAAGGACTCACGGCCCTCGGAAATGCAGAACCCTGCCCTAGGTGCAAGGAGCCAGAAGGAAAACCCACACAACTCATTTTTGTTGGGGGCCCAGAGGACTCAAAAACTACTTTATCCTTCTAGTGGTTTCCTCAGCAGAAGCCTGAAGACATTCCACCCCCCCCCCCAGCTGTGAATAGACTCACCTTAGCCAGCCTAGTGAGCACCTCTAGGTTACTCAACATGCCCCCAATTCACCATTAGGAGACCAGGAAGACGAGCGGCTTCCAGTGTAGACCCTGCTGTGGGGAGTGCCATTTCCAGACAAGTCAAAGTGTAGAGGGCTTTGAAGCGAGAGGTGCACACACTGCTCATGTTCCCCAGTCTTGTCTTCCCTGTCACCCACTGTGGATTAGAGACTTCTTTATGCACACTGGGAGCCCAGTGTGGACCAATTCCAGATGCTTCTGCGTGGGGCCTTAACCAGGCGCCTAGGATGCAGGGCACGACTTGGTTAATGCTATTGGGTGGCTCTGCAAAACCTTGGATAATTTTGGCAAACAGTTAAATCCGACAGGATGAAGGGAGAGGGGCCAAGAGTCAGCAAGGCATGCCTTGGGGCTCAACCTCCCCACCTCCCAGGGCGGGAATCTTTGTGACAACCTGTTTCTATTAATTAGCCTGTTTTCCACAACCAATGCCCACTATGCTGAGACTTCTACTCCAAAACCTTTTTTCCAATGGCACATACTTTCAGAAGATAAAGAGAAGGCAAAGGAAGGATTTCTAAAGTTACCGGGTCAAAAACCAGAGGATCAGGGAGGTACTGAATTCACCAAGGACACCCTGGAAACCAGGAGAGACCCTACCCAGCAACCCCAAGATGACCTAGAGCTGCACATGAGGCCACTGAGGGTGTCAGAGGGCAAGAGGCCACAACTCCTCCCAACACCATTTCATGGCTCCTTATCGCTGGCCTACAAAACTGAGCTGGGCCTCTGACTGTTTATGGAGGGAGCTGTGGTAAGAGGTAAAAAACCAATCCAAGAAATAAATTCCTGACAAGCGGACAGCTGCCATTCTTAACTGAACACAGGATGTGCCAAGAAATTATCAGGCCTGGCTTTTCTCTCTCTGATAGACAAAGCAAAAAAAAAAAAAAAGGAAAAAGGAAAAAAAATACACAACTGTAACCACACGTCTCATAAATCATGACTTTTATTGAATGTTTCACCACATAATAGCAACAGTCAAATTGGATAAAGACACCCTTCTGTAAAGTCCCAGAGGAGACCACATTCCCACCCCCAGCCCTGGGCACATGGGAGGGAAAGCTGAACTTGGCAGAAGAGGAGGGTGTGGAAGAAGCACCTCGGTAGTTGACAGCAATAGGCTCTACATGACTAGCAGGACATGAGGACCCAGAAGCCAGGCAAGTGGGACAAAATGAAAGTGGGACCACGCAGGGGAAGGGTTGGTTCCTGAAGGATCTGGGGTGTTCTGACAGAGACTGAGAGTGCAGTGACTACTTCCTGTGGGTCTGCAGAGCATTGTGAACAGGCAAGCGGAAGACGGGGCACGTGTATGTGGCTGACCCCACGGGAGGACTTTCAGAGCATGGAGGCGGGCCAGAAGTTGTTCTTGGGGAACTAAGCCCAGCCACTTGCCACAAGTACTAATCCGAGCCCATATGGGTATAAAAATAATGCAGTCATCCTCATGGAAAACCGATTTGCTCGAGAACCTTCTCTCCTAGTGACCCACACTCAAAGCCTGACATGCCAACATCCCTAAGTTAAACTTGGTAAAAATTAAGAACAGAGGACAAGTAAGAACTTTCTATAATACCTCAATCTCTGAGGCAGGAAAGGGCGAGGTTTTCTGTAGTTCTGTTCTTGTCCATTCTAACTCATCTAAGTGGTAAAGGTCATGGAAAGACGTGAGCACGGCATGTCTTCCCAAACTGTGCTATTTGTAGAACACATGGGAATATATTTATGGGCAAATACATGTGAAGTATTTGTGGTCACTGCCAAGTTGAGTGGGCACAGGGTTCTAAGCACCCACAGGAACCTGTTGACATGGCCATGGCCCCAGAGCCCCTGCCCTTCCCCAGCTGGCACAGGCTTCTAGCTGAGGAGTCAACCACCACGACACATGCAAAGGGGTGGGATAAAAGGGCAGAAGCACCTCTAAGGAAACAGTGGGAATCAGATAAGTCATATTTAAAGATTATTTCATTAATACTTGGGTCAGGTTTGGTTCATTTCTCCCTTCTTTCACTCTATGCCAAGGATCTTAAGAAAGTCACTTATGAGTAAAGCTAGCCACAATGATCATATGACCTCCCAAACCCTGCCTGAATCTAGGGTATGAGGTTTAGGTCTCAGCAACAACTCCCCCCCCTGCGCAGCAAAGAAGGGTGGGAATTATTTTGTTTGTTTGTTTTTTTGAGGTAGGGTCTCACTCTAGCCCAGGCTGACCTGGAATTCACTATGTAGTCTCAGGCTGGCCTCGAACTCATGGTGATCCTCCTACCTCTGCCTCCCGAGTGCCGGGATTAAAGGCGCGTGCGCCACCACGCCTGGCGAAGGGTGGGAATTCTTGAGTATGAAAATCAGTTGAGATGCCCCCGTTTTCAAAAAAAAATTAATACACCATTTCCAGAATGTCAATGGTTAGCAAATCAGCTGGCTGCTTAGACACAGAAAGCTCTTCCAGGGGTTTGGGAAGAGAGTGATGTGTCACAGAATAAAATCTCTAAGCACTACCCACCAGAGAATCTACCTAGAAGTTTCTCCAGTTCAAGAAGTAAGTCACAAGAGGTCATGGTTTCATATGCTGACTCCATGTACCAGTCTATGCCCTTCAGGGACAAAAGGGATCTAAGTGCTGGTAGCTGGAAAGAGTGTGTGATAGGGATAGTGTTATATGGTATGGGGTGGTGTGGTGATGTGATTGTGGTGTGATGGTGCTGTGTGGTATGGCATGGGGTGTGGTGGTGGTGTATAGTATGGTGTGGTGTTGTATGGCGTGTGTTGAGTATTGTGTAGTGTGGTGCTGTATGATGTGGAATGGTGCTGTGTGGTATGGTGTAGTACTGTATGGCATGGGGTGGTATGTGTTCTGTGGTATGGTGTGGGGCTATGTTGCATGTTGTAGTGTGATGTGATATTGTGATGAATGGTGTGGTGTTGTATGGTATAGCGGTCAGTATGTTGTGTGTATTTTGTGTGATATGGTATTGTGTTATATGGTGTGATGCTGTGTAAAAGGCTGACATAATGGTTTTGGAACGTAATCTACTGAGTTAAATGAATCAATAAATACTACTGAAAATAAGTCTAAGTGGATAGGCTTGGCCCGGAAGGGAGAACAGGGAACTGGGTCAAAACCTGAACTGGGCTACCAGCTCGACCTGCTTGCAGCTTGTTTGGTCCTGGGCAAGACAGTTCAGCTCATCTCTCTGAGCCTCAGCTAGTTCCTTCATCTATGACATGGGATAGCATTCCTAGGGTGTGCTGTAGTTTCATTCTGAGCTATCAAGTCAGATTGCACCTGAAGGCCCAAGTGATCACCGGTCTCATGGCCCTGGCAACTGGCTCACCCAGCACCTGCTCCAGCACAGGATTCCTTCTGACTCAGGCATCTCATAATAGGGACTGAGGGGAAGTGGACAGAAGCCACTGTAATCTCATGCTGGCGTCAGTAGCTGATCACCTGGAGAGAGAAATCTTCTCTGGGGAAGGAGAGAGAACCCATGTGTCGTCTAATTAAAGCAAGCAGGGAACTGAGAACTCAAGTTCAAAGGCCAGCTGCTCATAGTTGGCCAGAGCCAGATCAGCAAAGGGGGTTTGTGGGTCTCTGCTGTGGGAACACTGTCTTCCAGGTGCAGAGCCACACACCTCAGAGGAAGAGGGGAACAAAGAACAGAGCCCAGAGCCCCCATCTCTAGCTTTATCTCCTGTTTGCACCCCACCAGGCTGCTGTGCCTCTGAGTGGCCCCTGCACTTTTATTCTTGTTTGGGCATACTTTCAATGCACCACCTAAGTCAGCACTGAATTCCTAACTATGCCAGAATGTTCCATCATCGTGTCCTCGTCATGGCTCGTTTAACCTGGCCCGCTCTGTACCCCTCGAGTCCCTAGCTATCCCTGGTCACTGAGAAGTCTATGTCATCTGGCACCCAGTTCTGCACTGATACTATTTCAACATGCTCAGGATCTGTTTATCAGCACAACTTCATCTATGGGGATAAGAGAACAGGCTGCCTGGGAGACGGAGTGCACCTCTACGAAATTTCTAAGGCTTCCTCTCCTGCTGCATGCTCAACACCATCCAACATAACATGCCTGACACCACCCATTGCTGACCCCATGGAAGCATGCTAATCACCTGCGGCCAGGGACTTAATGTGCTCATACCACCTGTCTCCACATTTCTATCCCTCTATCTACTTTTCCTTCTTCTCCGGTAAGCCCTATTTTTAATTTAATCCAGCTGAGTATTAATAATAATAAAAAAAAATCACACTTCAGCAGACATGTATTACCCAGTCAAACCTAACCTCAGCATTATATAAATTCTAGGCACTCAGTGGCCAAACTAAGAAGCTAGCAACAACTCATGTCTGATCCAAGCCAGGAATTTGCAGGAGCACTTACAAGTCCAATGGAGGCCATGAGGATCTAGAAAGCAAGGCGATCATTCCAGCAGCGTGCAGGACTTGTGTCCCAGCAGCCCTCTGACCTAAAGCGCATCCTAAATGCCAACTGTTCACAGACTCAATGCTAAGTGGTATTCCTGGGAGGTCCTAGATAAGCACCTTTGGAAACTTTGGCTTTTGAGAAAAGCAATGTGGTATTCTTCCAAAGTATGACGAAAATAGACTGAGCAAAAGGTAGGAAAAAACAATACTAAGTTAAAAGGTCTAGTGAGAAATATCACAGGACACAAGTCCTGGAGTTCGATGGGAAACCTTCAATCCTTGGGCTGGTTCTGGCCTGATTTTAACTTCACCCAGGTTACAGGGCTACATTACATTACTACACAGCACTGAGGCCTATCCTAAAGCAACACGAGACAGTGCAACCACCCTATGATGTGTTTTCCACATACTGTCTTATATTTTGTACAGTTCTCGCTGGTTTATGGCCTGGGGGGTGGATACCTTACATGGCTATAACACAAGGCACAAGCGTATCATTTGGTCTTTCCTCAACTGCCAAGCAGGCATAGTGAATGGGTGCCCTTATCCATTGAAATCCTCCTCCCCACTGGCCTTTGTAATATGCAAGATCTGAAAATCAGGAATTACTATTTCAGATTGCTATGCAGCTGGGCTTGAAAGAGGAAGTGGTGTATTCTGTACTTTAATTGTTTCCTCTGGTGGTAGAGCTGGGGGGGGGGGTAGTGCAGCAATGCCTAGTGTCTGAGGGTGTCTTGCCAGAGCAGATCACAGCAGGGCTATGAGGGTTTCCTGACTGGGACAGGATGACAGTCACCATTCTGAGCCTGGCAGCTGCAGAATTCAGAGTGACTTGCAGATACCTGAGAGGCAGCAGCTACGGGAATATCCAGCTCTGCCACAGGCTCTGAGCCCACAGCCTGGAGGTTTCCTAAGGGTTTCTGCGGGAATCTTACCACCCTCCAGAGTGGTATGATTAAGCGACATAGGGGTGGATTCAGCCTCTGCATCTGAACTGGACCAAAACATGGCCTCTGTTCTTGGTTTTAAAAACATAGATCAGGGCTGGAGAGATGGCTCAGCAGATAAGGCACTTGCCTCCAGTGCCTAAGGCCCTGGGTTCAATTTCCCAGTACCCACATGGGCCAGACCCACAGGGTGGTGGCCCTGGTGTGCGCTCTCTCTCTCTCTCTCTCTCTCTCTCTGCTTGAAATTGAATAAATAAAATATTTTTTAAAAAACATAGATCAGGGTCTAGGGAGACTGCTTAGTGATTACAGGCACCTGCTTGCAAAGCCTGCTCAGGTTCAATCAATCCTCCAGTACCCACATAAAAGCCAAATGCAAAAGGTGCCACAAACATCTGGCATTTATTTGCCATGACAAGAGATCCCAGTGTGCCTACACTCACTCACATACATATACATGCATACATACATACATACAAATATTTTTTTTAAAAAAAGAAAGATTAGTGACTTCATTCAAAAAGATGAAAATAGGCCAGTGTGTGGTGGCTCACGCCTTTAATCCTAGCAAAGGCAAATGTAGGAAGATCGCTGTGAGTTTGAGGCCAGCCTGGAACTACAAAGTCAGCCTGGGCTAGAGACACCCTTCCTCAAAAAACCAACAAGAAATAAGAAAAACAAAAGCAAGAAGACAAATCAGAACCTGACATTTCAGTTTGGGTCTCACTGGCTGCTTGACCTAGGGCTTAGTTTTCTCATCTATAAAATGAAGAGACTAAGTGATGCCCAAGGTCCCTAACAAGCCTAACATCCAGTGACTTTAAATCCGTTACCTTTTGTAATTCTGGATTTATTTTTACAATGAACACAACTGCTGTGTCAGATCCTATCTCCACTTCCTATCATGCCTGAGACACACCTGGCAGGCAGGCAGGCAGGCAGCCAGGCAGGCAGGCCGGCCGGCCACAGTGCTGGGGTGGCAGATGTGGAGCGGCAGTGAACAACACTCCACACTTTCTTCTACAAAGGGGCAGGAGAGGGCTCACTTTCTCTCATATACATATATATGAATTTGACTTCTCAAAGTAGCCCAGACGGACCTGGAATATATAGTCTCAGACTGGCCTCGCTCCCCCTACCTTGGCCTCCCAAGTGCTGGGATTACAATCGTGAACCACCACACCCAGTTCGAATGTGTTTTTGAAACTGAAAGAACCTGTTGCTTCTTTGTATAATAAATCAAAAGCAGGTGCATGGTATTTTAAGATTCCCCATCCTTTAGGGAGGGGCTTCCAGATAACTGACACATATATGGATACTATAATGTGCTGGTGGAGACATCTGTGTGTGGTAAGGTGGCTGTTTTCAGTTCAATCCTTGCACTTTGAGGCATTTTTCAAGTGTGCCATGCTTATCAACCAGGTGGGTGAAGACCCAAGGGAGTGCTCTGTCCTCTTCCCTCACCTGTGTCCACGTGACAGTTACAATGCAAGTTCTGCTTCAGAGGAAAACTATTTCCAGCCGCAGGCTTGTATGAACGTCAACCAAGGACGGATGGATGGAAGGCAGGTCAGTGTGAGGAGGAGAAGCAGGTGGTCAGCAAGCCCCAGAGAGCAGCTTTGCCAAACCACAGAGTGGAGGCCTGGAGAGGAAGCGGTCACCATGGGGACCAAGAAACCCCACCCTCAGCACAAGGAAATGTCCACCATGGACGTAGTGCTCTCAGGGTTTTGGCCCTTTTTTTTTTTTTTTTTTTTTTTTTTTTTTTTTTTGCTTTCATTATTGCTGGAGATCAAACCTAGGGCTTACTGCATGTCAGACACATATTTACCACTGAACCCTACGCATCATTTTTATAAATATATTTTAAATCCTCTTTTGCTTTTTTCAAGGTAAGGTCTCACTATGGCCCAAGATGACCTGGAATTCACTATGTAGTCTCAGGCAGGCCTTGAACTCACAGCAATCCTCCTACCTCTGCCTCCCAAGTGCTGGGATTAAAGGCATGTGATACCCCACCCAACCCATTTTTAAAAAAATTAATTCCCCTAATTTCTGGTCAGAGTATAAAGTAATACAACTTGCCTTAAGGGGGCAATATGAGATAAAAATTTTTATGAAAGCTTATACATAAGTATACATTTATAGTATCTTATAGATATCTAAATATTTTAAGAGCTTATAAAGATATATTACTGATCCTTTACTTTCATGTTACACACCTATATGTACATATATCTTATTTCTGTGTGTATGCATGTGTGTGTATGTGTACCTACATCATCTCCTTTACTGTTTCTTCAAGCGCCTTTAAAATATCCATGTAAGTGGAGCACACTTGTAATTCCAGCACTAAATGGCAGAAGCAGAAGGATCACTGCACGTTCAAAGCCAACAAGGTCTATACAGTGAGTTCCAGACCAGCTACATAGCAAGGCTATCTCAAAAATAAATATCTAAAGACTGTAACCACTTCTGAATTCCACTTCTTGGTCCATGTTGTAAGGCAGAGGAAGTCAGAGATGCTGCTTCCATGCACGCAGAGACTCTAGTATTTTTTATAATAAATCACTAACAAGATGCCACTCAAGAACAAGCTTTTGCCGGGCGTGGTGGCGCACGCCTTTAATCCCAGCACTCGGGAGGCAAAGGTAGGAGGATCGCCATGAGTTCAAGGCCAGCCTGAGACTACAGAGTGAATTCCAGGTCAGCCTGGGCTAGAGCGAGACCCTATCTCAAAAAAAAAAAAAAAAACGGGCTTTGGTCACATGAAGTGTTAAATTACCATACCACACAGACAATATAAACCATGGCACAAAAACTAGTAACTGATATGCGCAAAGATTCACACAAGCCAGGTAGCAGCTAATACACGCAGGTACGTGTGCATGCGCATATACATGCATACAACTTTCTTGCGTTGATAAAAAGGAAGATAATGTACCAAAACAGCAATGATGATCATGTCTACATGGTGGTATGTGAGATTAAGGGAAATTTTACTTAATCCCGGTGGCTTTCCAAAGTTTCTTCCCGAGTTTCTGTAACTGGAGGAGGCCAGGAGCAGTCATCAATACTCTGAATAACCGAGCGCCCGGGGTGGAGTCTCTCCTTCCTGCTGGTGCCCGGCAGAGTGAGGTGCCCAGGCGGGCGGAGGACGTGGCTGTCTATCTGCTATCACAGGCCCATCTCGTAAGGCGACCCGACAGCTGTCAGAAGGAACCCAGCCAATGTGCGCACTTGCCACAAGTGCTCACAGGCCAGAGTAGTATTTTAAGCTGTTTTTTAATTAATTAATTTGAGTCATGAGCATTTGAAATGTGACTACTTTATGGGGCTGAAATTTACATTTATCTCCAGTTTTAGAGCCCATTTAGCAAGTTAACAAGAAAAGTTACAGAGCCAGCCAGCCGGCCATGAAGAAAACAGCAGCTTCTCCTGGGATCAAATAAGACCACTTTGTAAAGAACTGTGGACAATAAAAATGCCATCCATCCAAGCCTTAGTGTAATGGTATTACCATCAAAAGCCCGGCTGGTTCTTGATTTCATCATGGAGGTTCTTTACTTCAGCAAGGTCACTCAGGCTAACAGCAAGGAACCTGTGCCTCTCTGGACTGTCTTGTCTCTCCAGCAAAGACACCCTCACCCTCTGCTGGATCCACGAGCCCAGACAGGTGAGGATCGCAGCTCACAGAACTGAAATCCACACCAACGGTGCCGGATTTTGTCCAGTCACCCAAGCAGGTACAAGAGAGTCTCTACTTAAAACCCCACAGGGTGTTCTAGAAGTCTTCTACAGGAGCAGATGTTCAGGGTTCAATCCTAAGAACCAACTCCAGGACTTTGGCTCTTAGGACAAAAGCACATCAGAGCGATGGAGACAGCTGGAGGGCCTTACTCCCACGGGACGCTGAGCTACTCCAAAGCAGGGTGGTGTGTCTGCCATTAGGAAAGAAGTATGTAACCCAACCCCTGACTGACTCAAACAGTCTTTTTCCACAGTTAGATTATCTGAGTTTCTAAGGTCCTGCCTAACATTGAAGGTATTTTGATTAAAATGCACACAGCACGGGTAACGAGAGCTTGGCGCTCAGGCAGGCCTCAGCAGGAAAGGACAAACAAGTGGCCCTCTGCTGACCTCAGCTTTCACAGCTACTCAACTGATGGCTTGAAATTAACTCACTCGGTTAATAATTCAAACCCACGGGCTGGGCAAGTTTTAACGTTTCAATGTTGGTTTACAATTAACCCAGCCATGGTGTTCTAAGGTGTTTGATTTTTAATTAGTCTATTGATTTACGAGTCTGGTTAACAATTCTTTATTCCAGGCTTTTAATTTCCTTCTCATCTTGTTAAAAGAGGGAGAAGGGGGGGGTACTCTGTCTCTTTTCTCCTCTGAACCCCTCCACATCACAGTCCTGGCCCTCCCCTGGTGACACAGGATATTTATGTGTCAAAACCAGAAGATGTGAAGCCTGACACCTGGATTCTAAGGTACCTCTCTGTGCCTGCTTCTTGTTAAGTGGGATGATAGTGACCATGTGCGCATGACACGAGGTGACTACGAGGTGACTCACAGAACCCCAGAGCAGGGGAGGATGTGGGCTGGGGACCTTCTCTTCCCATCCCTCATTGTGCTCCCATCCTCTGCAAAGCCAGAGGACCTGAGGTCCCATGTCCGTGGACAAACCGGGAACAAATAACCCAAGCACAGGAGGGCTCCCTGAGGTCTGCTAGGGCTGCTCCAGTCCAAGGTCAAGGTGCTCTTACATCCCACAGCAGGGAGAGGAATACTGCATAGGCTCAGAGACACCTGCTCCAATCCTGACAGCCAACAAAATGCAACCCAGGCTTGCTACAGAGACAACCATGACATCATCCTCAACAAAGTCACTATGGATAATACAAAAGGGCGTCCATCAGTCCCACCACAACACGCACCACCAATGCATCCAGTGTGGATCAAAGCAAACCTGAAGACTATACTCCACTTCAGCATGTCCTAAAACCTCAATGAGTGGCTGACCAGGAGGCAGGCCAATCTGGAAATCAATGGTAGGAAAATCCCATGGTGAGGAGGAAGGTGTTTCTGCCCCAGAGACCAGAGAGAAAAGGTCAACACACCATGATGTCACAGTCCAATCCCTTCATGCATGCTGTTCCTTCTGAAAAAAATAAGCTCCTATTCATATTTCAAAGCCCAGCAAAGAAAACCCTCCTCCTGAAAAAATTCCTCGACAATGTGCCCACCTCCCCATCAGCACCTGTTGTCAACCCTTAGAACCGTGCTATACTGTCAGCTCCTAGGATCACCTCCTGTCTTTCTGCTGACTACAGTCCAACTCTGTAGTTCTCCAACTTTTTTAGTGTCAGGAAACTTATACTCTTAAAAAGCAAACCAAGAACTTCTGCATATGTTATACTATCAACATTTACCATACAGAAATTTAAATTGATTTTTTTTTAACACAGGAATACAAAATTGTCAGCATAGGTCATGCAGCCTCTGGATAATTGATTCTATCATGTATCAATGAAAGGGGAGACAAACATGTGAAAAGAAAAACTCTTTAGAGATCCCATGCAAAGGAGTCAGGGATAGGGAGAATTTGAAAATCACTCCTTAGGGGGATTCTGGGAGGTGCTTGAGGGCACGCTCAAGCTAGAGAACTGTTCTCACTTTCCCCTCACTGGGACAAGACCCAAGACCAGGGAAACTACAGAACCCACTGTGACTGTCCACAGTTGGCAGCTGGTGCCAAGGTCACCTGGGCCACCTGGCCCTGGAGGATGTTACATAGCTGGAAGGGCATGGGGCAACCCATGTGCCCAGGCTTTGCCCAATTCCTGCGCGGAACTTCAGCATGAAGCTGGGAACGTGCACACTGGCAATATGTATGCGTGAGGGCTTCTCCCCGAACACCTCAGGGTGCCTCTTGGGTGGGGATTTAACATCTTCTAGGTTGCTTCCCACATGTCCCCTTAAGCCCCTGAGGAGTGGCCAGGTGCTGCCGTTCCCAGGCTACAAAGCCTGGGTCCCGAGCCAGGGTGATCCTCAGGGGTCATCGGGAAAACGCCACAACTATGTCTGTACTCCATCTCTTATCTACGTCAGCCATGGAGCATTCCCCACACACCACCCTCCAGGTTCTCATTTTCTCTCTTGCTATGACTGAAAACTAAAATCACAACTCAGGAAAATACACCCACGCATCTTGCTCAGCAAGCGCGAAGCTATTCCCGCAGCACGCTGTCTGGCCCTACTACTGAGAGCAAGGAGAAGGCACGTCACTTACACCTTATACTTCACACTGAATGCTGTCCCCGACCCACCAGGCCCCACCTGTCCCTGGTCTTTGCAGGCTGATCCCAATCTCCCTATTTGAATCCACTTGCAAGCTGGGAAAACAAGCCAACGGTTCAGAGAATCCAAGGCCAACTCCATCTGACAGCCCCAGCCCTGATGGCTGCCAGCTCTGATTGACTGGCCGGATATATTTAGAGGCAGAGGAGGAGGGGGGATCAACCAGTGTTGGGCCTCCGAGCTCAAGAACACTGTGTTGGTAACGACACACTAGCAAATAAACAGCCGACAGCCATTCAGCTCCATCATCTGACACCCAGCACACAGCTCACGGCCATCAACTTCGGGGAATTTCAAAAGCCACCCACACCTTCACAAAAAAACACCCAGCAATTAAACAGGAGCTCTATTCTTCACCAATAAACAAGTAAGCAAACAGGGTCTGGTCCTTTGATCACCAGCACCTCTGCATCCCTGTGAGTTTCAAGACTAACCCAATGCTGAGCAAACACAAGGCCGCATCTAACTGGGCTAAAACTTGGGACCCTGGGAGACTATTTGTACAGAGGTCTTGTTTTAAATCTGTCCCTTCCTGGATATGGTGGTGAGAATCTGTAAGTCCAGCCCTTGGGAGTATGGGGCAGAAAGACTGTTGAATTTGAAGCCTCAGAGACATATCAAGACCCTATCTCCAAAACAGCCAATTGGTTAAGTTAGCAGCCTCCATTACTATCACATGTGTAGAAATAAAAATCAGGATGCTTTCTGTTTCTTCTAAGAAATGAAAACAACAACTTAGTCCAGAGGATGGTCAGGCTTACTATTTGCAGTCCCCAACACCAGGTAGGGCACACACATTTTCCCCTTAAGGGATGGAGAGGTGTGGAGAAGGGTCCAGGGGCTGTGGGCTCCAACTTCAGCACAGAAATGGAAGCTAGGGCTGGGGAGATGGCTCAGTGGTTAAAGGTGTTTGCTCACAAAGCCTGAAAGCCTGGGTTTCAGTCCCCAATACCCACATCAAGCCAGATGCAGAGTGGCACATGCATCCGGAGCTCGTCTGCATTGGCAATAGGCTCTGGTGTGCCCATACATTCTAATTCTCTCTTTCTTTCTCTCTCCCTCTCCTCTCCTCTCCTCTCCTGCCCAGCATATAAATAAAAAAACTTTTAAAGAAAAAATGGAAGCCATCAGAGGCCACAGACCCAAACAAATGAATTCTGTCGACCTTCATTTCCCCAAATGCAAGGTTAGGACGACAATATACATCATTGGGAGGGTTTATTCATTTGTCCATCAAACATTTATTGAGACTCGAATCTGTGACAGGCACCGGAGAAGATGCTGAGGCACGGCTGGGTGGAGGTCAGTGGTAGAGTGCTGGCCTAGCACGTGCAAACTCTGGGCTTCATCCCCAGCACCAGGGCTGAGGGAGATGCTGACATTCACTCAGGAATAAAGTTAGGAATCAGACAGGATGGCCACATAAAGTTCCCAACACCTTCCCTCCCACCCCCCAGGGAACACAGGAAGTGCTCAATACACAGGACTTAATTTGCCCATCAACAGCTTTTCTTACATGGCCTCCTCCCCATGTGCCCTGCTCGACTCTCTTATAGCTTTAAGTCTGCCAGCCACAATGCCCTCCAACCAAGGAAGCCTCCTTCTCCTGCATGCCAAGCAAGACCTGCCTCCTTGGTGGTCCCAGACTAGACCCTCAGGCCACCCCCCCTTCTTCCGAAGCACTTAGGCCAAGTTGTACCAATGCATCTGCACCATGTCTGTCCCCACAGTCCCCTATGGGCTGCCATGTGGCTTCCGATGCCCCTCATCATGTCTCCCTTAGCATTCTGAAGAGCACATCAATGCTCATGCATGCCTCGTGGAATGAATGAATGAATCAATAAATCAATGAAGAAGCTCCCAAGGCCTTTCCACTCCAAGAGCAGGATTTCACAGCAAAATGAACCGCTAGGGCAGGGCAGGGCAGGGGGCTTAGTGGAGAACGGTGCTAGAACGGCAAGCCTGTCAGCCTGAGCTTGATCCCCAGCGCACACATAAAGCCAGGTGCAAAGTGGTGCACATGCCTGTAATCCCAAATCACCTATGGCAAAGGGAAGCAGAGCCAGAACAGTGCATGTGTGTACCCCCCCACACACACAAAAATAAAAGTAAAATAAAAAACTGGGCGTGGTGGCACACGCCTTTAATCCCAGCACTCGGGAGGCAGCGGTAGAAGGATCACCATGAGTTCAAGGCCACCCTGAGACTACATAGTAAATTCCAGGTCAGCCTGGGCTAGAGCGAGACCCTACATCGAAACCCCCCCCCAAAAAAAGTAAAATAAAGGGGGGGCTGGAGAAATGGCTCAGAGCTTAAAGGCCCTTGCTTGCAAAGACTGCTTGCTGGTCCAGGTTCAATTCCCCAGTACCCCCACATAAGGCCAGATGCCCAAAGTGGTACATGTATCTGGAATTCATCTGCAGGAGCAAGAGGCCTGGGTGTGCCCCATACTCACTGCCCCCTAAATAATTTTTTTTAATTAAGAAAAAAATGAACCTCTGATGAACATTCAAAACCTTCAAGGTAGGTGTGTGTGTGTGTGTGTGTGTGTGTGTGTGTGTGTGTGTGTGTGTGTCTCCACACAGGATACACTTCTTTGAACATAGCTATATTTTTAAAGACAGCAAGTATTTTCTCAAGAAATGAAAGCAAGTTGGGTATCAACTGCTAACAGACAGGAAGGGCTGCAAGCTCTGAAAACAGACAGTTTTGTTTTAAAAATTAAATTGAGGTTTTTGTTTGGGGTAAAAAAAAAAATCCTATACTGTGGCGCATAAAAGGTAGCAACTGCTTTAAAAAAAGAAACAAACAGTCTGGGCAGATCTGAGCAACATATCCCGGTTAGCAGACCAGACTGGACAAGACTGCCGCAGATGGGGGCTCTGGGCTCAGGACAAGGAGCTTAGGAGGCTGTGTCACACCCAACAGTGAGTGAGGACCTGCCCCCATCCTGCCAAGGCTTGTGTCAGGAGCAGCGAAGGTGATGGGGTGGAAAGGGGGCTCCGTGGAGGTGATGGTGATCGTCTGGGTGGGAAATCGGGCTTAAATGCAAGCCTATTAGAGAAGCAGAGCCTTAATTTATCAATTAGATGCCATCTGTAGATTGTGTTCCTTGAAATAATTGTTGAATTTGACAATGCATGCAGCTTTCCAAAGTTTCTACCATCCTGTATGCCGTTTAATTAAATGTCTGCACTTAGCTTTGATTGCACCGTGAGCCTGATGCCTCCCCAGACTGAGTTCCTCGGCCACCTGCTGTGCTGTAGCCAAGAGTGTTTCCAGAGCAGAAAGAAATATGTATTTTTGTTGATTTTAAGCCTTGTCTTTTCTCAGCCTTCACCCAAAGGACTCAGGGCTCCTGCTGCAGGCAGGGACACGGTCTCCCAGCCCAGCCTGCCCAACCTTCAGCCCATAACGCCCACAAGAGATCTCTCTGTTCCTTTATTGTGTCTCACTGAGAGTTAACAAAACACAATTCCAGATGCTTACCAAAAGCAGAGAGGAGGCTTAAAATAGAACACAATAATCACACATAAATCGAGCAAGAAAGGAAAGCTTCAGGTAGGGGCTGCTGCTTCTGTCCCTTGAAAGCCAGCAAACCAAGGAAGGGAAGGGTTCTAACCCAGAAGGAGGCTGGGAGCCAGACAGACCCCCTGGCCCATGGTCCTGGAGGCAACTTCAGAAAGACAAGGACCCCCCACCCACTTAGGGCTTTCTATCCACCTACAGCATTAAACTGCCCTTCTCTCTGGATCTGGCTTCTCTAGAAACCTCACGAGGGAGAAATCACACGCCACGGCTGCTCCTTTGGTGACTGGCTTATTTCACATACCATACTGTCTTCAACATTCATCTACGCTAAAAAAATTTTTTTTAAATAAAAAGACTCATCTATGTGTCAAAATTACCTTCATTTTATAGTTAAATACTATTCCATTATATATATTTTTGCTTATCGTTTCATTTGTTGATGGGCAGTCAGTGGTTATGAACAATGCTGCAATGAACACTGGTATTCGCACGTGTACTCAGCTTTTGATGTCAAATCTCCTGTGTGCACACACGTACACACCCACAAGTAGAACTGCTGCGTCATATTTCTCTTTTTTTGGAAAGATTCATTTACATTTTTCCTTGGAAGTGTGCATTCCTTACAAGTAATGTGAAGGGCATATGTATGGTGTGGTGTGTTAGTGTGGCATGGTGCCCACCTGCAGGGGCCTGAGCGGTACCCTGCTCCATCCCTCTTCCACCTGGTCTCCTTTGGAGCTGGAGTCTCTTTCCTCATTCTGGAGTTTGAAGGCTCTGAGGACTCTAGGGTCTTTTCTAACCGAAGGAATGGGGTCAGAGCCATGCCCAGCTATTTTACATGGGATCTGAATGTCTCGGCGCCCTCACAGGAAGTGCACTGAACCACCAAGCCATCTCTCCAGCCCCAATATACTTCTATGTGTAACTTTCTTAGGGATCACCGTGGCTGCACCAGTTCCCATTCTCTCAGCAATACAGAAACATTTCAACAGTTTGCATTACTAGTTTTTTTTTCTTTTCTTTCCTTTGAGACAAAAACTCATATCCTAAGCTGCCCCAAACTTGTTATACAGCTGAGAATGACCTTGAACTTCAGCCCCACCTCCTAGGCTGGGATTGCAGGCCTGAGCCAACCATGCCTGGTTCATGCAGAGCTGGGATGGAAGGCAGCACTCTGTGCATGCTAGACCAGTGCTCTACCACCAGGCTACATCCTCAGTCCAGTTTGGTTTTTTTTAAAAACACTATTGTGTATATGTGTGTATGTGTATATATTTTTTTTTGGGGGGAGAGTGTTAGAGATTAAACCCAGGGCCTCACACATGCTAGGCAACTGCTCTGCTACTGAGCTATCCCCAGCCTGAGAGTTTTCATTTTTCAAAGTTTAAAAAAATTATTTGTGAATATATATATGGTGTGCACAGGCCACAGCACACATGTGGAGCTCAAGGACAACCTCAAGGTGTCTTCTCTGAGACAGGGTCTTTAGCTGCTCCAAACACCAGTACAGCTGGATGCTCCGTGTTCTACCTCCCGTTTTTGCAGATGTATGGTTTTATATGGGAGCTAGGGAAGCTTGAACTCAGATTGACAGGCTTTGCAAGCAAGTGCCATTAACCACTGAGCCATCTGCTGCCCCAGCTTCCTTTTTTTTAAAGAAACTTTACAATTATAATTGATATGCTTGAGCTGTACATTAATCTCTTCAGACTTTTTGAATACAAATATTCTGTGGATGGAATTACATGAAGATAAACACTTCACACAGATTTTGTCAAGCAGGAACCTTCAGAGGGGGTGGCAGGTAGAGAAAAAAAATGTGGGGAAGGCTTGGTGAACATGCATGAAAAATTGGCACTTTTCCCCCCACCTCGTGTAACCTCGTGTCTCCAACTCAAAAATCTCAAGTTCAAAAGATTTATGGACTGAAAACTTCAGAACTATAAAATAAAATTCCGAGGAAATGCAGTTGCAACAGTCAATGGTTCATTACAACAGCCACTTAAGCCATAAACTCGCAGGGCAAACAGAGCTGGGTCAGATATTAATTTTCACAGTAGGCCAGGTGGCTGTAGACAAGTGGCTTTGCTACGACCTCCCTTTTCAGATCATTCGGGGGAGGGGGTCTTGTATCTCGAGAATGTCACAGCATCCTGCTTAGGGAATGATACCTGCTCTCTTCCCCTAAAATACAAACAATACCAAAGGCCCTCACACACACCAACCTAGAACAGAATTTAGATAAATGGAAATTGACATGTCTGAGCCCACTCTGTTCCTACAAATAGCAGCTGGGAGGATGCCACTCTTTCCTGACCGTGAGAGCCAGCCTTTTGCTTCACAGGGTTCCAGTGGCTCATGGGCCACCCCACCATTCCAAAGATGCAGGTGAAGGCTTTCTAGCTTAGAAAGAAGAGTCAAGAACACAGGCACCAGGGGTACACCTGCTTCCTGCCCCAGGAAGATAAGCCACAGCTACTCCAGAAGCACAGCTCTTCATGGAGTTTCTACCTTTTGGTAAAGATAATTTGCAGAATTTGTAAGAACTCAAAATCCTACTGTTCTACCTTTGCATGAGACCAACCTTTGAAGTACACAGCCTGGCCTAGGAAGAGATGTGGTGGTAAGCCATGTGTTTGAACTGGGAGGCTCAGCTGGGGGTAGAGCAGTTACCTAGCATGCTTGAGGCCCTAGGTTGAATCCCTAGTGCTACAGTCAATCAATCCAGAGCTAAATGTGGGCAACTCTAAATTGGAAGTTCAGAAAGTATATTACCTGTAACTGACACACACCCCAGAATCAATATGGCTGAGGTCCCCTAAAAGGGGAAAGCAGACAGGAGACACCCCTCACCCCCCTCATGTACTTAATTAATATTCCGCTTGTTACACTCTCATTAGCCTGTGCTAAATGAATACTAAGCTGGGTAGAGGTAGGAGGGGCCAATCATATCATCAACCAAATGAAAAGAGAAAACACTTGGCCTCTGCTTCTGTCTTAAACTAACTTTTAATATCCAACAAAATGTCATATTCACTTTTCCTATTTTCTAAAGTTTTTCTTCTATAGAAGCAATAAGATATTTTAAAACATTTTAATAGAACTATGAAAGCAGGGCTGAAGAGATGGCTCAGTGGTTAAGGCATTTGCCTACAAAGCCTAACAACCCAGGTTTGAGTCTCCAGTACCCACATAAAGCCAGATGCATAAAGTGGCACATGTACCTGGAGTTCATTTGTAGCAGTGAGAGGCCCTGGTGTGCCCATTCACTCTCAATCACTTCCCACCCCCACCCCCCACCCCCATCTCCCCTCTCTCCTGGCAAGTAATTTTCAAAATTTTTGAAAAAAAAAAACAAGGAAAGCAGAGAAGAACCACTTCAGGAGCGTCAACGCCAGTTCTAATACTTTCTCTTCATGAGTTCATGTGAACAGCCAGAAACAACATCCACTTCAGTGGATCCAAATCAAACCAGATGGGATCCTGTGGCCCCACAAGGCCAGGAGAGCACCTGAGGACAAGTCAGCTCTGGTACTGGAAAGTGGAGGCATAGCCTCCAATCAGGAGATTCCTCTCTTGGGCCAGTCCAGTAACCTGCTGGGTGCTTGGAGCCCAGCAGGAGAGGGGCCCTTCAGACACTGCTAGGAAGCCTCGCTCTAGCTGGACCTGATGGCCCAGGCGTGGTGTCCCAGCCACTGAGGAGGCTAAGAAAGACCTGGACTAAGGCCTGTCTGAGTTTGAAAGCCCACCTGGCCAATTTAATGAGACCTCGTCTCAAGATAAGGGAAAGACAGCCAGGAATATAATTCAACAATAGAGTGCCTGCCTAGCCTCCCAAGGCCCAAGATTCAATCCCTAGTAGCATGAAAAAGAAACCTCTCTCCCAAGATCAGAGGCAAAGATATTAAGAAGAGATAGGTTCAAGCCAAGTATAAAGTCCACCCAGATGCAAACTAAGGAGATTGGACTGTCATGTGGGAAGGAGGACAGAAATCTCAGTGGATGGACAACCCAAAGTCCACTCCACGTGACTAGATGTCAGGCTTCTGGGCCCTCCAGATCCTCCAGCCATCATTTCTCTTGTGCTAATCCCAGGGACACAGGATGGGAATTTATCCCAAGTGATGCGCCCCCCCCCAAAAAAAAATAAAATTTGCCTTCAGATAACAAAGGTGCTAAGTGACATCTCACAGAGGAAGGAGCTTAGCTGAGGCAGTGTGACCAGGAGAACACTCATAAGAAAATTATAAACTATCTTCAGTGCAAAGAAAGCAAAGTAAACCCAAGGGAGGAACACTCAACTTGTGCCTCAAAAAAAAAAAAAAAGAGGGAGGACTTTTCAGGACCAGGAGGTAGGGACTCTGCAAGGGAGAGTAGATGCACACACCTCACCATCTGACACTACTGACACAATGCCACTGCTGGGTATCCTGGGGGGGGGGCACTCACACAACCCTGGGGGATCAACCCTGGGACTTGGACAGGTCCTTCCCCACCCAGAATCCCAGAAGCTAAAAACTGGATTGGGAACCCTTGCATGGAACCATCAGCCTACTCCATGTACCTTGATAAGATCAAAATAGCCACACAGGTTCAAAACAGTGTACCTTTTGGACTGTCTGGCTCCCAGCTAAAGGTGCCCCTGATCCTCACACCAAGAGGGATTCAGTGAGGCAGGTAACTACCAAGAGTGGACACCATGGGACACTCTGCTCCAGGAATACCCGGGTAATGAAGGGCTGTCCCCATTCCGCTACACCCCTTCTGTCTGACAGGTGGCAGCACTCAGGAGTTCTGCGCAGGTGAATATAGGTGCTCTCCATAAAACCACTCCCAAAGCCTGGCTTTACCTACTCCCTGATGTGCGAGCATATTTACTTACATGTAGACATGCACAACACGCTAGGTTCCATCACTGTGCAACTGCTGAAGTGCTACAAAATTCAGCTCTCCTTTATCTGTCTTGAAATCACTGTCCATAAGCCTGTACTAGGGATTCCTAAAATCCCTGTATGACCTTTCACCCTTTAGCCTCTCTGGAGGCTCCTTTGCATAATGACAGCTTTGATCTAAGTAGGTCTCTAAGGTCCCCTCCACCCACATTCACTTTCCTCTGCCATCTCATTTCTCCACAGGATCTCTAAAATTGAGGATTTCTTAGGGTGACCAGTCACCCATATGGTACCTCTGTGCAACATGCTCTCCCTCCAGTGGACACAGCCTGGGCTCCCCAGCCAACCCTGAATCTCACACACAGCTGCAGTCTCCAAAAAAGCCATGGGCGGCCCATGCCAGAACCAGCCTAGAGGAAAATATCTGAAGGAGTCTTTCTGGTTTTCCAGGTACAAAACGATGTCCACAAAACAAACACACAAAGGAAAACCCACAAAGGTCTTTCTCTTCTTCCTTTGGCCTTCAACCTATCGCTAATGCTTTACAGCAGCCCTGTATGATGCTTCAGAGAATTTACCAAGGACCATTCAAGACAAGAGGCAGGAAAGCAGTGACCCACTGACCCAGAGGGGAGAAGGGATGGACAGGCATCCTGGCTGCATTATCAAATCCATTAAGGTAAAAGGTGAGGCAAACACAGACTCAATCAAGAGCAATGGTGAAGCACCTTTAGCTCACCCAATAAAAAAGAAAATTAATTTGTTAATCTCAGCAGCAAGTATTTCTCCCTTGAGAATTTCCCTTTCCTATTTACTGATGAAATCTCTGAATGAAAACACAATCCTTTTACTGTAGAAAGAAACACAAAAGCCCCTTAACTGAAAAATCAAGTCCAGCAGGTTGTGATTTCACCTGTAAGTGAATAGGATATGGCCACAAAGGCCTGGGAAGGGAGCTGGGGTGCAACTCCGCTGGCCTCACCCTTAATATAAGCAAGTGGCACGTCCTCACCCAGAGAAGCACAGGGACCATGACTGAGAAAGTGTGACCCAGTGGGGGGGGGGGGCGGCAAGCTCATGGTCTGGGCCAGAGAACAGAACACTGGAGGCCTGCCTGCTGGCCTGCCAAGGTGGGCTGTGCACAGCTGGATCCAGCATCCCTGGGCCCTCCTGCTCTCCCCCCACCCCCACTTCCTAAATGCTTTTTCTTCCACTGATGGCTTCTGGCACGTTGGAAGTCCTTGAGCTTTAAGTCCCTGGAGAGAGCAGAACTTCTGAACCCCAAAGAGCAGACAGCAGTTACAGCCATTGAGATCTGCAACTCTTGGCTGCCCAGAGAGGCCTGCCTGGTCCTCAGCTGCAGGAGAATGGGTGTCTTTGTGGTTTGAGAACAAGGCTGTCCTCGAGGGTAGATCAAGTCAGGCCTGCCTTGTTTTCTTAGTTAGGCCTCAGTCACTTAGGAAGAGAGCCAAACTAGCCAGGAATAATTCAGCCCTGAGAATTGGGGAAGGGACCCCATGAAAGGGCCCAGAGCAGCTGGAGGGAGGTGTAATGCTGGCATGTCTCAACTTGTCCAAAATAACCATACCAATTTGCACACGAATAAGCAAACACAAAACCCCAAGGCAGGGGCATTCAAAACCGAAAGGAGCTGCTAATCACCTGTTTTAATTTTTTTCCCCTTAAATTAGCTGCAACTAAGAATTTTCCAGCTCTCAAGTACAATACACAGCTTAACATTTTCATACACCTGTAAAACCACTAAGTTAAATCCTATTACAAAAGACTCCAACTTATAAAGGAGCAGTTCAAATACAGTTCTTATCAAATATGAACAATGGAAAATGATTTAGGCAGAGAACATCAGTCACTGAAATTAACATTTGAAAAAATTTTTTACATAAAAACCATCTTGGTATTGAGATGGTGCACTCTGCTAAACCACCGGCCTAATTAAGGAATCAGGAACAAGGCACTGCAAAGTCACACGGGAAGTTTTGTGTGTTTTCTTCTTCTATTTTATTTTTCTTTTTTGAGTCTTGCTTAAATCTTATCATTACTGAACGCGTTGTCCTTTCTTCCCTGTAAACCTAAAATAATGTCTATGCCAAACTGCTGTGCCTGTTGGCTGACAGACAAAACACAGCTTGTCTTAATCTGAGGTGGCTCTCCCATGCCAGCATCCCCACCCAAGGATTTCTTACATGCAAGTGTCAGTAAGATAAAACTGAAGAAACATGCCCACCCTAAAGAAGTCCTACAAAGAAGGAAGAAATGGTGTGCAGAGGGGAAGGCCCGCTGGTCCCAGTCACTCTACCTTGTCCCCAGCAAAGAAGAAGGGACCAAGCAATAAGCAGCTACCATCTAAGTGGAACTCTGCTATCTTGATCCATGCAACTCAGTGATGTGCAAAGGAGGAAGCCTCAGAAGGTCAAGTGGTATATCCAGAGGTCATGGAGCAAGTTATTAAGAAAGTAAACTGGATTCTGCAACCCATCCAAGCCCAGCCTGCACTACTGTTTCTCCAAACAGCACTGTCAGAACAAGGGAGGTGTCCCAGCATGGAGCTGGACCACACGGTCTGCAGTGGTCACCAGGGATCAGCAGGTGAGTCTGCTTCTTTAGGGCTGTGCTTCGTGGGTAAAGACATCGGTAACTGCAGTGTTGGCACATAGTCCCAACTAATAGGCCCTAGCTGGAGAAGGAGGAAGGAAGGAAAACCAAAGAGAACACATACTGAGCATACATTAGAAAGGGCAGAAAACAAGCAGGGCCAATCAGTGAACTTCTCTAGAAGTAGTATGCAGATACATTCCTCACTGCAGGTGCCAAGCCAGTATATGAGCCCAGGACACCTTGACAGTCATTCTCCCCAGCTCATGGGAAAGGAAGAGGTCAATCTCAGAGAGGAGAAATGAGAAGTAGAGAGAGCCACAGTGACATCTGGAACCAGCTACAACAAAGCCAAGAACACCCGTGAACTTCACAGGTCCACCAAACCACTAAGAGCTATCTCCCTTTCTTCTTGAGCTCCTTGGAGCTGGGTCACTTGAAACCAAAATCGATCTTGACTCATGTAGAACCCAGAAGACAATCATAAATATACTGTGACCAGAGACTCCACATTTTCAAACTATCTTGATTTTCAACCCTTAGTTTGTGGCCCCATGAAACCACTTCCACTTTGCCTTCTCTGGCCAGCAGCTGCACGCTCTTCAACGGTTCATCCCATTACATCACTGTCTGGCTCCAAGCCTTCCAGATTTCATCTCATCACGGGCTTCACACCTGGCCCGGGCTCCATCTCTCCCCCAACACTTCTCCACAGACCTTTCCCACCACATTGCCTCAGGTTGTGCCACTCGGACTCCCTGATGATTTCACTCACTAAGCTCGTTCCTGCCTGAAGACATCCCTGGTGCGTGTATCACCCAAAGCTCTCTACTTCTATAACAAAATACCTGGGGTCTAGTAATCTATAAAGAACAGTTTATTTGGCTTGTGGTTCTGAAGTTGGGAACGGTAATAGCATGGGGCTGGAATTTACTTGGCATGGGGTGAGGGCTTCTAGCTGCATGACTGTATTGGCAAAGCAAGCATGCTCACTCTGTTCCCCCTCCTCTTTTTCAATTTTTATAAATTTTATTATTACTGGGGTGTGTGTGTGTGTGTGTGTGTGTGTGTGTGTGTGTGTGTGTGTGTGTGTGTATGTATGTGAACAGGTATGTGGAGGCTGTCAGTCCTGCCCTTTTGGAGATAAGGTCTCTGTTGTTCTTGCTGCTGGATAGGCTACCAAGGTGGTCTGCATGCTTCTAGATTCTCCTGACCCCACTTACCATTGCAATAGACATGGAGGGATCACAGACGCATGTGCCATTTTGCATCCAGCTTTTATGTGGGTGCTGAGAATTGAACTTGGGGTGGCAGGCTTGCAAGCAAGCACCTTCAGCTGCTGAGCCACTTCTCCAGGCCACCCTTTTTTTAATAAATCCACTAATACCACTTTAGGGGTCCCAACCTCATAATCTCAACTAATACTAATTACCTCCCAAAGGCCCCATACCTCCAAATGCAATTAGCATATGAATCTGGAGATTAAGTTTCTACCATATGAACTTTTAGGAGGCACATTCAAATCACAGCAATCTCTAGGGACCTCCCCGAGGATCACTGATGTCCCCTGGTCAACAGCCCTCACAACGACCAGCTAGAAAGCACATTTCCTTCGGGGATCAGCCTCATGTCCCCAGTGCCTGGCCTCCCTGACACAATGTATTGATTGAGTAAACAATATCCAGTGTGATGACATCCAGAGCAGCTCCACCCAACCACTCAAGCAAGATATAGCATGGAATCCTGGGACACTGCACAGCCACAGGCTTCCACCTGTGGTGGTTTGAATGTGGAATGCCCCCCATACCCTTGAAGGTGATTAAGCCTCCGACTTGGAGCTGGTGGAGCCAGCTAGAGGACCTGTGTCACTGAGGGCGGGCCTTGGGGTTTATTAGTCTAGCCCACAACTCTTAACTGTTCAGAGCTGGCTCATTCTTGCCACTCACTCCTTGCCACTGATTTAAGAGATGTGAGCTGGTTGTCAGCTCCGCCATGCTGTCTCCACTATGATGAAATGTCTCCTCAAAACTGGAAGCCTGAAAAAAACACTTTCCTCTCATATGCTGCTTTTGGTTGGGTGTTTTGTCCCAGCAATGAAAAGGTAACTATTATACCACCCAAAGCCAGAATCCCCAGAGCCATCCTACTGATGGGGGTGGCAAGCGGCAGCCTCCAGGCCACATCTGGGCTCCGTCTGCTGTTTTATGACCTGCAAACCAAGAAGCCTTTACAGATGATCATCTCCAATCCCCTGGATAATAGAAAGTAATAACTACGAACTCCAATTCAGCAAAATGTTACCTTCCTACAATAATATCTTCATTCTTCTCAAGAGCAAACCTGAGTTACCAAAAAACTGCACTTTATTGTATTTCAAATTTCATCAGTGAACATTTTGTGTACATTTGTTTTCACCTGATATGGTTATAAGCACCTATAAACAACATCTTCAGTACTGTAGCTCAACCTGCAAAGACTCAAATATTTATTATCTGGACCCTTTACAAAAAGAAAAGCTTACCAATCCATGCCACAGACTTACTATTCATCAAAGAAGGGAAGGAGGCCTAGGGACCAGTATAAACATAGCACCCTCCAGGACTAATTGTCAGTAAGGAAATGACAGGACCAGGTCCTAACTTGCTCTTAAATGTCCTGGGACATAAGGAAAAAGGTAATCAGATTAAAGTCTGAAATTCATACTCATATGAGACGTTGCAGAGGAAATAAGAATTTTGATTCAGAAAACAGCCCTACAGGTGAAATGCCATCTCCAATACGGGCCTCGATCTTTACCATGTGCTAAAGAACAAACCAAGGACTGACTTGTCAGAGTTTACTGAGAATTTCTTAGGGACTCCTCTCTCTGTCCCTAATTGAACCATGCATCAGAGGACCCAGGAAAACCCAGCAGCACTCTGGAGCCAGGGTCAAGTCAATCTCTAATTCTCGTCCAAGGACAGCACAGCCAACACTGCTCCAACTCTCCCAGCTGGCTCGCAGCCAACTCAACGCGAACAGTCAATGAGGCCAAAGCCCACCCCATCTTGGCCAGCACACACGTCCAGTAATGGTCTGGGAACTGCAAGAGTCCAGAACGCACTTGAGCTGGCAGGACACGGGCGGAACGAAACGTGTCCTTCTCTGGAAGAAAACCCACTTTCAGGAGCTGTCTGTTGATACTCAAATCATCATTAAATGACTCAACTTTCCAGAAATAAAAGGCGTCACAGTGGGAACTTCTCCATCTTGACTTTTTGCTCTGGCTTCAACAGAACGAAGCTACAGAGCAGAGAAGCAATTTTTAGGCAGGTCTTTAAAATGACAAGAGTTGCTCTCAGAGTCCAGTCATTACTAATTTCTTGCTTTCCACACCCCAATCCTTCACACCGCCCTGTGAAAATGCAGTATGCTCGGGAGGCTGAAATAGGCTAGGAGGAGACCTAGGAGTGGCCCTTCTGGCCAGGAGCATTTATCTGCACAGGCTAGGAGGAGGCTGAGGAGCTGGGACATGTGAGATGGTTCCTCCAAGGCTTAAACCACAGGCCAGGAGTCATCTAGACAGTCTCCTGACCCTGCCCTTTGTCTCTCCTTCACAGCACCACCCAGAATCACACAGCCTGTGTGAGCCCAGCACAGCAAGCACAGACCCAGTACTGAAGGGTGGTCAAGGCCACATACACAGAGTTTCATGAGCAATGAAGGCCCACCCTCCATGACCTAGAAGAAGCCTCCTTCACCTGTCTTCCTTCTCCAAAGTCCTGAAGCCCTGTTTCTCCCTGACTTCCTCTCTAAATAAGAGGTGCAAATACAGAGCTCTGTCTAGACTTCTAAATTCCAGAAATCAAAAGAGCACAGTAGTGTATTCTCTCCCACCCCCTCTCATCCATGGCTGCAGTTACCCATAATTAAAATTCTAGTCCAAAAATAATAGAGAAGATTCTAGAAACAATTCATAAGGTTCTTTCAATTCATAAGTTATTTTATGAGCAGAGAGATGAAAGAGAGAAAAAGAGAGAGACAGAGAGACAGAGAGAGAGGGAAGGAGGGAGGACACATCAGGGCCTCTAGCTGCTGCAAACAAATTCCAGATGCGTGAGCTACTTTGTACATCTGGTTTTACATGAGTACTGGGGAATGAAACCTGGGCCAGTAGGCTTTGCAAGCAAGAGCCTTTAACTGTAGCTGATTTATAAATTAAAGATAGGTATGTACATATTGGAAAAAAAGATAGTACATACTATATAAGGCTCTCAGGCACCCAACAGATCCCAGAGAAGGAGGGGACTTCTATGACCTCTAGTGACCTCAGATTTCTCTACTCAGGAGAAGTTTAACAAAGTGGTCTGAAGTCCCCAAAGAGAGGTGATGGGTAGATCTGAGAGCAGCTTGTTAAAGCAGAAACCATCCTGATTCCAGGCTGGTAACTTACCATTCCATTACACACTTGACTAGAGCCAGTGACACAATGATCAACAACCAGGAAAGAAATCCCTACCTTCCCAAATCCTTGAGATGCCTCTCCCTACCACCACATGGGTGTGAAAAAAACACTGAACTCTCTTCACACCTTCCTCTGGGTCTCTTCTTTCACTGACTATCTCACTCACCCAATTATTCAACCAATGCAAACCTTGGGGCTTATATTCAAAGGGACTCAGGATAGCAGGCTCCCAGGAAAGGGTGAGAGGTTGGAGCCACACAACTGCTCCATCTTTGCTTTGATGGCACTTGATTTTCAAGGTAGGAGGTACTGGTGAAGACCATGAAGAAGAGGCCCTGGCACCCTTAAGATGGCCCCAAGGACACCAAGAGACTGCCTTTACTACCACTGCTATCCAACATGGGAGGGAGGGTGTGGCTGTGCTTCCTATATATTGACAGCCTCTCCAAAACTACCCTCCCTCCACTCTCTCCAGCTCCTGGGCTGGCAAACCTCTGGCTTCCAGGTGGGTCTAGCCACCTGGAACATCCCGAAAAAGTGGTCAGAAGCAGTGTTTGGGACAATGGGGTTTAGTCCCATTGATGAGCCATTTGTCTCTTCCCTGTACCCACACCTGCCAACAGAGACCTTTTCCTCAGCCCAGTTCCAGTCATGGCTGCTTTTTGCAGAATATGACTACTCCACATTCCTGGGCATATCACTCCTTGGGGAACTCCTACCCTATCCGTACCTCTTGCAGTGAACCTTCCATGAGTCATGTGCTCTCTATAGCTCTGTCCTGGCTGGCAGGAGGCAGGGGGTGAACAAACTATCAGAAGTGCTATAGGCATGGAGAACCCAGACAGAGGAGGGACAGGAGAGTTAGGAGGGGTTCAAGGCCAGCAGGTGCCTGAATGAAATAACAAAGTAGAGAAACGTCTGCCCCAAGACAGGGAGCCCCCTCTGTGAAGGCATAGGGGCTTTCCCACCCAGAGCAGCATGGTGGGTGAGGTGGGCACTGCATGACCTCGGTGTTATTAAAACTATCCTGAAGCAACAACAGTCTTGGAGGCCCAAGACACGGGGGGGGGGGGTGCATCTAGTAGCTCATGTGTCCCAGACACATCTTTTCCTTGGACATACTGGAAGCTGGCATTTGCTTAGGGCAAATAAACATAATCCCTAATACGGCTATTCCATAGCTCGATGTCTGGAATCTAAGTCAAAAATAAAAGCTATCAGACCATGAAATATGGTTCATAGTACTGCCCTCCTATGCGCATGCGTGTGCACACACACAAAGGCACACACAACTACCTCTGGCATTGCTCGCAGCAGGCATGGGAACGTTCATAACCTCAGGTGAAAACACACCAGTCATTAACGGCAGATTTTGAGAAGACTGCAATGTAAATAACTATCATCAGAAAACCTAAGTTGCTTACTATAAAGTGCTTCCATATGGTTCATTCATAATTCACGTGGCATTAGTCACTGAGAATCCACTAAGAGGACATCCGCCAGAGTAGCTAGATGCTTTAATTTTCCTCAAAGGGCAGCAAAGGAGAGATGTTCAGGTCCTACTGGATTCTGTAACAGTCTTAGATTGAAGAAGTAAATTCTTGGCTCCCGCCCCCTCTTTGGGGGTTTTGGGATGCATGCTCCTGAGAGTGGCTTTAAAAGGTATCATGGAAAGTAACTCTTGACATTCCTCTGTTCACTAAGCTCAGCTTGACTGGGGTTAACGCCTCCCATTGTCCCCAGCTGGAAGCAAGCAAGCAAGTTGGAACCCAGGAACCAAAAGCTGGTGAACCAACTTGATGTAATAAAACTGATAAAAGGTGATCTATTCATCTATTTAAGCATTTATAGCCCTGTTACTCACTCCGAGGTACTTAAGACACAAATGTACACAATTCACCCTGGTAAAGAGCCCATCATCCCAGCATTTCATCTGCCTTGCCTTCCCTCTTCCCCTGTATGGCTACATATGTCCAGAGCTTCCCTGCATTTCTTTAATCACTGTTGGGATCTCTCCTAAGTGTTAATTAGGAAGAAGATGTAAATGTTACTCCCCAGCAGTACCAATGCTTAAATTTCCTGTATTCTGCCTATGAATTTGTACTCTCCAGAGCTGTCACTCCGAGGAGCTCCCGGATGGTCATGCTCGCACACACGCACGCACACTCTGCACACCCCCAAGCTGCTGAGTCGGACAGTAGCCATTACCAAGTGGATATATAAAGGACCCCAGCAGTAGGAGAAAAGGTTCTCAGGCAAATCTCGGGGAGAGAAAAGGAGAGCTTGGCCAGAGCCGGCTCAACCCTTCTCTCTACCCCAGAAACTTTAAGAACATTTTTCTAAGTAGCCCTAAACATCCCCTTGGCTTGTTAACCTGGATGTGAAGTCTTTGAACAACAAATAAGACTTTTCATTTGAGATGGAGGGCTTACAGGACCACCTCACCTCAGAGCGGTAACACAATGAGTACAAGCAAGATCATACCTGTCCTAAGTCAAACAAGCCACCAACATACTGGGAGAGAATATGACACAGGGAACAGAGAACTACCATCTTGAGAATGCCACTGCTCCCCCATGGGACATCTTCCCTGGGTACGAAAGTGGCCCCTAGTCCCAGGGGACCTCCTCAAGGATCAATGGCCACTTCTATCTCAGCTCTGATCTAACGCTCTCATACTTGGCATTACAGGAATGGTCATGTATTTTGAGACTTTCGACAAACAACTTGTACCACCAAAGCAAGCAAACACATTATCACCTAAGAAAACAGAGGTATCCAGGTGTGGTGGCACATACCTTTAATCCCAGCACTTGGGAGACAGAGGTAGGAGGATCACTGTGAGTTTGAGGCCAGCCTGGAATTATAGAGTGAGTTCCAAATCAACCAAGGATAGAGTAAGACCTTTCCTTTAGATAGAGAAATAGAGAGAGAGAGAGAGAGAGAGAGAGAGAGAGAGAGAGAAAGAGAAAGAGAAAGAGAGAGAGATTCTTGATGTGTTCTTTTCCCTACAGCAGTCACCTTTTCTCCCTTCTGCTGCAATGTGTGTACCCATAAGTCAGGAAGAAAGGGCCAAACATAGAGCTGAGCACACCACTGTGCCAATGAGCTGTGAGCAGCAGAAAGCTGGGACCAAGCTCATGTCTGCTCAGAGCCATACCTCACTTTACCATCAGGCCTGGGATGAGCAGGGGGCTGGTCTATGGACAACAGAGGAAAGAATGGTCATGTGTATGGAAACCCAGCATCCTAGAAAAGACCAAGAAGCTAAGACAGCTGGGGAGGAACTGCTAGCACTATCATCTCCAGCTAATTCCACGGAAGCAGGGACTTGGGGAAACAAGAAAGAAGCCATCCCTGCCAGAAGAGAAACCCCAGGGCAAAATTCCACTTTTCTGTTTCTAAGGGTGCCTGTGAGTGAAAACTCCAAGAAAGTGACGCTACTGTACAGCCTAGTCACAGCTGTGAAGACAGAATGACTGATGACAGAGTCGAAATGGTGACACAGTGATGCCAAGTGGGAAAGGCCAAGTGCACACCTGTTCTACCACACTGCCTGCAGGAGGGGCCTGTGCGGAATCAAGACAGTCAACGTGACCCATGGGCAGGGCGGTGGCTGGACCTGTTCCTTTCCTGTGCTGAGAATAGAACACTTTGTAAAATGTCCCATTAATGATTCATGTAACAACAACAAAAGTATGTTTGTTGGTCTTGAGGATAAGCATGGTGGTACCTAGCACTTGGGGGGCAGAGGCAGGAGGACTGCCACAAACTTGAAGCCAACTTGGTCTATGCAGTTAGTTCTCGGCCAGCCAGGGCTATAGTGTCTAAACTCTGTCTCAAAAATATAAAGAAAAGCACGGGGCATGGGGTCACACTCAAAAAGAATTTTTCTTGGTCTTAAAAACATTTAGTTAGCTGGTTGTGGTGGCGCACACCTTTGATCCCCGTACTCTGGAGGCTGAGGCAAGCAAATCTTGAGTAGCAGGCCAGCCTGAACTATACAGCAAGATCCTGTCTCAGAAAATGAAAAGGGCTGGGGAGATTGCTTAGCAGTTAAAGACACTTGCTTGCAAAGCCTGCCAGCTTGGGTTGGCCCAGGATACTATTCCCCAGTACCCACATACTAAAGTTATTTGCAGTGGCAAGAGGTCCTGACATGCCCATTCTCTCTCTCTCTCTCTCTCTCTCTCTCTCTCTCTCTCTCTCTCTCTCTCTCTCTCTCCTTGGAAGTAAATAAAAAAATGTTTTTAAAACACATATAGTGAAGGCTGGAGAAATTTCTCAGTGGTTAAGGCACCTGTCTGCAAAGACTAACGATTCTCCATTCCCTAGCACCCATATAAAGACAGATGCACAAAGTGGTACATGCATCTGGAGTTCGTTTGCAGCAGCTGGATGCCCATTCTCTGTCTCTTCTCTTCTCTCCTCTCCTCCCTCTCTCCTTCTCCCTCTCTCTCTCCCTCTCTCTGTGAGTGCATGCATATGGCTGTGCATGCATGTGGAGGCTAGAGGACAATCTCAGTAACTGACTGTACCCTCAGTGTCCTGGGGCTTGGGGGAGAGGTGTAAGCCACCAAGCTCCAAACACTGCTCAATAGGTCAGTCTTTTACAGAGGCATGATAAGCAAGTGACTATCATTCGATTCTCGGTGTGTTAGGGCCACATAAGCTAGTGAAGGGCTGAAGTCAAGAGCTGAGGTTCTCACAGTGGATGCAGGTCTCATGGACACGGAATGGGAAGCACACTGAAGAACTGAGGATAGAGGTATGATGTGAACTATGTACATTACACATATTTATGTCTGTGTGTGCATATATGTGCACATGAACAATTGCTCTCTCATGTTTCCCACAGAGCGCCACTGAAACAGTCCAGAAGCAATGTCACCCCAGTAACAAGGAGCCAAGACATTTTAGTAACACATGTCATCTTCTCTAACCCCATTCTCCACTGAAAGAAACCAACTCCAAGTCTAGGGCAGGGCAGACGCAAGATGAATTGGAAGCTCTTGTTGTGCCAGAAAGTAAAGAGGTGCTTTAAAAATACTGGGTGGAATCTGAATGAAGAACCTTCCACTGGTCCAATCTGAGCACCAAAATGATTAAAGTAATGATCACAAGCGGCTCAAAACAGGATTTCATGAGTTCACTTCTGTACTAAGTAGAGGTTAAATTAATGGGGGAAAAGGGCTCCTGCTTGTAGTGGAATGCCAAGTGCCAACTGGTAAACGAGTGAGGGAGTGGAGATGCTGGGAAATCATTCTGTAACCATCACAGTAAAGACTAGATCAGGCAAGAATCACCAGCAAAGGCTAATCTAATGGAAATTTTAACGAGAGCATGATCTTACAGTGTCTCTCCAAAGTCAGCATATTAGCTACAAGGGGGAAAATGCAATAAGCACATGGTGGAGAAGGGAAACATTTTGGCCAGGTGATCAAAGACAGGCAGATAGATGGACATCAAATGCTTCCAGATGAGACAGCAGGAAAAGGACTCCAAAGCACGTTCATCATCTTCTAGAATGCACTGCTTAAGTCCAAGCATGAGGAACTGTAAGACAAGAATGTCTGCATGGAAAAATGGGGAAGGAATATATTCTTTATAAAGGACAATGTTGTCACAAAAGCCAAGAAAGACGGCGAAATATTCCAGATTAAAGCTAAGGAGACAGAGAAACAAGTGTAACAACAGCCCCTCCATTCTATCCCGTGCTAGAGGGAAAAAGAATTCTAGAAAGGATGTATCAGGTCAACTGACAAAACTGAAATTCAAATGGTAGGTTTATACATAAAAGTACTGCATCGATGTTAACTCATTCTGTTTTGTTGTGAATTCTGAGACCGCATCTCAGGCTGACCTTAACTCACTGCTAATCCTCCTACCTCCACTTCCCAAGTGCTGGAATTACATACACGAACCACCATGCATACCTGCTTTATGTGCCTAGGGCCTTGGACATGCTAGGCAAGCACTTTATCATCTGACCTACATTTCCAGTTTATAACTGTCCTGCAGTTAGGTGAGGGGCTATATCCCCTTTCTTAGGAATATGTTAAGTGGCAGATATCTGAGTGTCATTTGTCCTTGTTCTTAAAGTTTTAAATGATTTCCTAGGTAGAAAGGGACAAAGAGCAAGATGGTGTTTTAGTGGCTACAACTGGGGACTGCACCTATAGGCCAAGTACTTCGTGCATCTTGGCCCACGCGGTCCTTGTAAGTTTGGCTCAGTTTCCTCATCTGGAGAGTGGGCCAGAGGTTCCCACTCTTCCCAACCTCACAGGTTTTGCAGAAAGATAAGGTAACAAACATACAACACAGCAACACTGATTTCAATCAGGTTTTCAGAAGGAAGTTGTCATGTGCTAATAACTCTTTCTTATCTGGTATCAAATTCTGCAAGATGATATTGACCTACTGCCAACTCAGATGACCTCAAAGAAGGGACAAGGTCACAGAACTCTTTAGTATTATTAAATAAATATTTGCTTAGACACGATCCCTGTGCAATCAATGTATTCTAGGCTCATTTCACAATCGCATAGAAGAATAAGAATGCCCAAGGCTGGTTTATAGACTAGAATTAAAGTAGTCGTTGTTTACAGTGATGTGACTAAATTCATTTTCCTCTTCTATTTTTCAAAGTTTACACTTTCTAATTTGTAATTATAGCTTTGTGGTCACTGAAACATTCCTAAACACCCTGAGAATTCTATGGAATTCTCACAAAACCTCATCATCATACCATCGTGCCTGGGAACAGCAGCAGGAACGGAAATGTACCATGACTTAGGGAAGGGACCTCTGCCTGTCAATGAAGAAAGGACAATCCGGAGCTTTCTATTGATTCTTTAGGCTTTCTTCCTCAGACCAAGGGCGGAGATGGGGAGGAATCACCTGAATTTCAGCATCCTCCTTGAAATAGTACAAGTGAGTGACTACAAATCCCTTCATTAGGAGTCAAATCATCAGGGCTCTCGGTGACAACTGGCCAAGACTTCCCTCACTAAAGTGGAGCCAACAAAGAATCTCAGGGTGGTCTCCTGGTATATATAAGAAATCAGCAGAGTTTCAACAGACCCTCTTCCTGAGGATCCTACTGTGGCTACAGGGTTAGGATGTCCATGTCCCAAAGAGGTGTTTTGCCAACATCCCTCAGATGCACATCAAATATAATATTCAAACCAATTATCTCCAACAGCATCCCAAGCAAAGCAGTACCTCCCACATTCTTGTTAAGGGGCCATCCTATTCAATTCCTAATGAGAGGAGAGACAAAGGCAGTGGATACAAGAGGGTCTACTTCAAAAATTCTTTTTTCTCTTAGGAAACAGATCTTCTTTTGTTCTGGTTAAACACCAATTACTCTGCTCTCTCGAACATGCAAATCAGCTGAAAATAGGGCAGTATGCAGCTCACTCGGGTTCCAAGGCAAGTTTGAATGAAGAAAGAGGACAGGGAGGGAGAGGGAGCGAGTGAAAAGAAAGGAGAGAGAGAAAGAGAAAGAAAGACTGAGAGAGGAGAGATGAGCGATAGAGGCAAATCCCTGGGGGTCTTCAATTCCAAGTACTCTGTGCTCAGATAAAGCTCTTTTCAAAGAGCTGCTTTGTGTTATTTGTGCCGGTGCCCACAAGCAGTGATTTTGCCATTATCCAAAAAATAAAGCAAGAAAAGAAAAAGCACATTAAAGTGTACAATATAAGCAAGAAAAGCAAAACTGGCCTACAAAGCTATTTACCTGCAGCTCCACTTGCTACAAACACTCTCCCAAAAGTAACGTGGCTGGCATGACGCACCACCCCGGGGACTAGAGAAAGGAGGAAGGCTCACCCCAGGCGGGCAGGCAGGTGGGCAGGCAACAGAACCAGAAACCCCCCCACACACACAATTCCTTCTGGCCTTGGAGGGTACCGTCCCTGGCAGCTGTGCAGTCCAACCCAGGAAGCCTCTGCCCGCTCAGGCACTCCCAGAACTTTTCTGGTTTGGTTTGGTTTTGGCTTTGTTGTTGTTGTTGTTCTTAAGCTCTATTCATTTTGTCTATATTAACCATCCCCTTTTCTTTTAAACACTGCGAGTAGGGGCAGTGACCCCCGCAGGGGACCAGAGAAGAGGCAGTTCTCACCCCAGCTCTGCCTGCGGTTCTGAGCTTCTGTAGTCCTAACAAGCTCCCGGGAGATGCAGGGGCCATCCTGTGCCACCCGCTTCCCCCTTCCCACCTTCGGCCTCTGGTTTCCTTTGTCTCTGAGCCCTTCCAGATTCTGTCCTAGCTTTACCCAACCCAGTCCCATTCCCCATGGGGAAGCCCCCTGCATGTCTGTACCCAACAGAGCTTAACAGGGCTCTCACAAGAGCTTTGAATCAGCTTCTACACTTGAGGGGGAGGGCTACAACAGAATATAGACCAAGCACAGAGATGACCCTGTGGCCCTGTGCTCTTGCTAAAAGCTCCCTCCAGGCTCACAGACTGGCCAAAAACTGGCAGCCAAGATGGGCAGTGACCAGAGACAGGACATCCTTGCTGGTGGCTTCTGATACACTGACAATGTGTGGCCTGTCCAAAATCCCAGAAGGGGTGCACAGGCACCTACACCACCCACTCAAGTATCTAGTGGACAATGTCTTTTGCTACACAGGCCTGTTTCTTCCTCCCTTCCCAGTCCCAGAACACAAGGCCAGGTTGGGAAGACCTCTGTGGTGAAATGATCAGCCACAATGAAAGGGACCCCCATGTTTCCCTCTCTGGCCTGCATTCCTTCCATCAAGGCTGCCAAGAGGGCATGAGTATCCCTCTCTTCCTGTGTTCCCCACTCCTTGTCTCCGGGGAAAAAAAGAAACTCACTTTTACAGGATCCATTACATTTCATCTCATCTGGGCCCCTGAAAAGTCCTACAGTGTAGACGTTGTCCCTCTGTGTGCCAGGAGGGGCCGTGGAGGCCAGACTAAGGGAGAATGCTGGGGTACTGGCAAGTCACAGCACATTGGTAAAAGCTACAGTAGTGGCTGTTAGGGGACCAACTTCATGAGTTTGCCTAGCTGCTCAAATCTGAGTTGTAGTAAAATGGGGTTGGAATGATGCCTTTCTCAAAGAGCTATTGGGAGGACTGTTTGAGATACTGCAGAGTTAAGGTGAACCAACCTGTGGCAAGTAGCCAGGAAATATTACTTGTTATCACTCAAGGTTAGCAAGTTGGGAAGGAATGGAACCCACAGTTAAACTTAGGTGGCTGGCTTCCAACATCTCACGGCCCTGTTTCAAGCAGACCATGACTTCAAAGCTAAGGATGCGTTGTTCCATTCCTGCTGGATGCAGGACCCGTAGGGGACCAGGCCTTGAGGAAGCAGCCTCTACTGGGCAATTCCTTTCCAGAAACCTCAGCCCAAGTACACACTGAGAACACATCCCAGAGGGCTGGAAAAGTTTCCAGAGTCAAGACCAATGGGCCTCCAAGAGTGATGGAGAGTCACAAGGGGACAGATGCAATCCCAGTAGGGAACAGAATCTTGGCACACAAAGCCAGCAGCTCACTCCTCACACAGCAGCATCCAGCATCTTTCCTTTGAAAGCAAATCTAGACATAATGGCCACAGGACAGGACGCACAGGGAGCACAGTGAACAAGGAGCAGGGGAAAGTGTTCTCCACACACTCCACCATGGACGGCATGCCCACGCAGCACCAGCAGGAGGAGGCAAGGGGAGGGGAGGAGACCACGCTGCACTTGACAGGAAGAATCCCACGTGGACCTGGAAGCTGAGGCTTACCGGGGATGACCGGACAGGAAGAGATGGACAAGGCTTTTACTTTTTATTAAACATGCACTAAGATGGGGCACACGCAAAGCTAGCTGGCTTAGGTAATCCTGAATCTACCAAACCATGAGATAAGCAAAGCCACTATTCCAGGACTGGGCTGGGTTCCTGGCCTGCCTATGCCTCTCCCAGGAGCCCCATGTGATGGACAGTTTGAAGGAATGCCCTATAATCTGTCTCTTACATATGTCAAATTCAGATATTTGCATTTCTTCTAACATGTGTGATTTTCTTCTGAAAGCCACAAAGAGAAAGGAACTGTTATCCTATTCTCCTATCTCCCTCACCCTCCTTGAAAGCCCCGCAGGTAGCCCTGACAAACCACTACATTACGGACCAAATAAAAAACCCTCTTGGCTCCAGCCTTGAATGAAAAGCTCATGCAGAGCCCAAACTGTAAAGAAGGCTTACAGTAGGGCCAGCTCCACAGGTGTGTGGCTTCATGACAGCCATGTCCCCACGGCCCAGCCCAGCTGTGAGTAATTAAGCATTCAGGGTTGGGCGACTGGGGTGCAACAAGTCTGTGTGAGACCCAGCAAGCTACTTACCTTTCTTTATGGTTTCCCAGACACCTGGACAGAAATATGGGCATGGAATGAGTATGTGCCCCATGTTTCACTGCTGATGAACTCCCGAGGCCCGTCTTCCCAGCCTTGTCCACAGGCTCATTGTGAAACCACAGTCCTCCACAGCTGTCCACCTGGCTCTGCGCGTGCCCAGCCTCGTGAGCAGCGCACCACACTTCCCTTAGTGCCATGTGCCCCAGCCCTGAGAGTGGCTGGAGCTTTCCTACTTGTTGGAGAGACGAAATGCTAGAAGGCACCACTGACAAGGGGAAGCTCAGTTCAGTCATTTATCCAACCATTTATTGAGCGCTGAAGGCTAAGCAGTATGGTGGGTGCTGAGAACCCACGTGAGAAAGACAGGTGAGGGGTAAGAGTATCAAAACACAGCTGTTTATGTGCCCCTCGGGGTAAAGCATGTGCAGGCGCAGCCTTCTCATCCATCCCCATCAGGGCAGGGAGGCAGGCTCTAGTTGCCCCTCAGTTCTTATAACCCAGGATGGGCATCTCTCTCGAGTGTCCTCCTAGAGAAGCCTCAGAGGTGGGCAGCTGCAGGGCACTGGCTCCTTGCAGAAGGCACCCCTCACATGCCCTGCAAGGAAAGGCTCTCATCCTCCTCCCCACCACTCTTCATGCCCTAGTCCCTGGCCCCTGGCCCCATCACAGGGGCCTTCAGGCAGCCACTGCTCCTGCCTCCTACACCACCACAGCTTCCTGGGGCCACCGCTACCACCCTCCAAAAGGACAGCCATGCTATCTAACAAGCCCACCTACTTTCCTACTGCCCCAACTTCAACATGACCTCCATGCGAGGGTCTTCCAAGGAAGATGTCCACAGCAAACACACCAATGCCACGATGTCAAAGGAACGACTGTGGAAATGTCTGTCCAGAATGCAATAGGCAAGAACAGAGCTTGGACTGGAGTGGAGATGGCTTAGTAAGTAAGTCTTACTATACAAGGCTGAGTTTGATCCCCAGCACCCAAGTAAAAAGCCAGGCCTTGTTGCACATGTCTGGAACCCCAGTGACTTGCCCACTGGGGCTCACTGGTCAGCCAATTGGATCGAAGAAACTGAGGCTCCAGATTCAGTAAGAGGCCGAAGAGCACTAGAGGACATTTGACATTCTCCTCTGGCCTCTGCGATCATGTGTGCAGGCACACATACATGTACACAGACCACATACACACCCCAAATATTTTTTAAATTTTAAAAAATAATCTAGTTTGGGATTGAAGAAATGGCTCAGGGGTTAAGGTGCTTGCGTGCAGAGATAATGCCCTGAGTTGGATTCCCCTGTGACCACATAAAGCCAGATGCACAAAGTGGATCTGGAGTCTGTTTAGATCGGCTGGAGGCCTTGACATTCCTAGTCTCTCTATTTCTCTCTGTTTGCACAAAACAATCTGATTTGTAGTTATGAAGAATCAATATAGGTATTACCTCATTAATTATCACAACTACAAAGCCTCACCCACATGTTACAGATACAAGAAGCTCAAGTCCAGGATTTAAATAATGTATCCAAGTGACAAAATTGAGAACCAAATCCAGGCCCTATAGAGTTAAACTGCAGGCCTCTCCTCTCTGCCCTGTGCTGTCTAGTTTGGTACAGAACTAAACCACAGCACATCTTGCCCCTGGCAGGAAAGTATATGTAAGATACATTTATATTTCCCATTGAGATGATGGAACATTATGCAGCAATTAAAAACCATGTTGTTATAACCATCTAGTGACACATGGAAGTTATTACAAAGTGCTACTAAATGGAGATGCTGAACATACACACGCATACGCACAAGCACATACACACACATAAGCACTGTAGCAGGAGGCCAACTCTATTTTTTCCAATTCTGTTTATAACTACATAAGTACACACAAAAATAATATACGAAAACATTCATTTTTAGCACTTTTTATATGCTTTGAATCTTTTGTAAAGAGCAGGCATTCCTTTTCTTATTTATAAAAACATATTAATAATCCTTTACTTCTCTAAAGAATGAAGCCACTGTTCTGGCTTGGCCACGTATCAACTCATGCCGTGAAGCAGGGGCCCCCGACCCAAGTCGCTGCCTGGCCAAGGACTCAGCCACAGTGCCAACAGCAGCCGCTTGTTGCCAACGTGGTAAACACAACAGCAACAGCCGCCAGGGATCCTCGCTGTCCCTGAGCCCTGCAGCAAGCTGGCGACACAGAAGCCAGAGCCTTCCCTGAGGAGTGGCCCAGCCCCAGAGAGGCCCAGCCATAAGGGCCAAGGCTGAGGAAAGGGAAGACCAGGGGGAGAGGAGTAGGAGCTAAAGACAAAATGTGTCTCAGAGTCAAGGAGAGATTACTTTTAAATTGTGATTATTAGTGTGGACCACACCCCTCCCTTCAGCCAGCTGGAGAAACCAAGGGGCTTTTGGGGGTCAGCACCCAGATCACAATGTTCAAAAAAAATACAGGCACACTCTGAGTCCCTAGCCAGTGGTATCAGGGTTGGGGTCCTAATTCAGCCCTGACTTCCTCGCCAGGTTTCAATGCTAACCCCAAAGACAAGTGCAAGAACTAAAAAGAAAGGTAGTTGTTAAGCTTTGGGGTGGACAGCTGGGGTGCTGTGAGGATCCAGGTAGAGAAACCCCACAGTCCTGTGAGGGAGCCTGGAACTAAATCCTGAACCTCAGCCATGTTCTCAGGTGACCACTGCCCAGAACTTTGGCTCAACTTCCACCTCATGAGAGCCCCTGAACCAGAGCCATCCAGCTAAGAAGCCTACAGCACACAGGGGTCCCAGGATACTGTACGAGACAAGGATGCTTGCTATTTTGAGTTAGCAAATGCTGGGCTCATCTGTTATACAGCAGTGGGTGACTACTACAGAACCTGATTCCTAGCACCTGCTTTACCATCAGAATTGTGTCAAGTTGACCACAGCATCCCAGCATCTAAATGCCAGGCACATGGCAGACTCTTGTGTAGTGAGAAAACCCTGGCTTGCAGCCCTGATGGTCATGGTGTCAACAACCCCTCTGTGCTGGTGTACGGGCTCTTATAAAACCTTATTCATAAAAACAGGCTCTGCCCCATGGGTCCCTTCTTGCATATTTTGCAAATGAATTAAACCATACTTTTCTCCCAATGACAATACAATAAGATAAATATAAGCAAATATCATATACTTTCTACCTTTAAGCTGTACAAGATAGAGCAGGTTGGTCACACAGCTGAGGGCTCCCACAGTGAAATGCTGGGCCCAGGCTGCCATTGGGTTTCCAGAGTCTTCAGGCACAGAGAGCTGGCTAGTATAAAGGAAGGTAGAGACTGGCTCACTTCCACCAGTCTTGAGGTCATCCATGCAGGTATGGGACTAGGATTCTATCAGGTTCTACCATTGTTCAAATGCTATCACCCAGTCATGACAGGATCTACTTCAGAAGAAAATCCAGCAACTTCTTAGTGACTTCTCAAAGAGGAGGGGGAGAGAAGGGGAACCATGAACAAAGCCAAAATATGTTCAAAAGAAAAACATGCCAGGGCAAAAAACCAGGCAGGAAAACCGATCCATGTGCCTTTGGCATAGCAGCCAGCTAGCATCAATGTCTGTGCCTGCTTTAACCACCAAGAACGACAGGAAAGAAACTAAGACTTAGATCTTTCCCCCCCCAAGGTGACCTCCTTGACTTTCATCCACAAGCAGCAGGCAGAGGACCAGAGTGGCAAGAGGGGAGGGGAACCAGGCTTCCTGGAGATGACTAGCAAGCAGCGCAGATCTTCACGGTACTTGTCATGGTTTGATCCAGGTGTCCCCCACAAACAAATGAATGTGTTCTCAGTGATCGATCCTCAGCTAATGGCAGTTTGGGTTGATGAAGCTGTGTTGTTGGGGGCGAGCTTATGGGGTTATAAGCCAGCTTCCCCTTGCCAGTGTTAGGCACACCTTCCTGCCACTGTTTCCAGTGCTGTGGCAGAGGTGATGTCCACCCCTCTGCTCATGCCATCATTTTCCCTGCCAGGATGGAGTCTCCCCTCGAGTCCGTAAGCCAAATAAACCCATTCCTCAACAAGCCACTTTTGTTTGGGTTCTTTCTGCGCAGCAACTAGAAAGCTGACCACAACAGTACTGTAGGAAAATTAAGGCCCCTTTTGAGAGCGGAGATAGCCCCATATTACAGATGTAGTAACTGAGAAATAAGACAGGTTGAATATCTTGCCCAGGTCACAGAGCCAGTAAAATCACAGAGCCAGGATTTCTGCCTCGGCAATCTGGCTCCTAGATTCATACCTTTAATTATGCTAAAAGTGTGTGTGTCAGTCTTTCTCCCTCAGAAAGTTTTTCCATACTAAAACTTTCCTAACAGTGAAATACCTGTGCTTTCCCATGGATCTGTCATGTTGTTTTTATAAAGTTGTTAACTCTCTTCTTTGCACAAAGGTAAAAGTTTTGAGTTGATCAACATAATGAAATATAAAGTCATGTCATAGAGATGGGAATGAAATAACTACTACAAAAAGACTGAAAGAACTCCTCCACACTGGACTCGAAGCTTCCTAGCAGCCCAGGTAAAAAGGGCAACACGATCAACTATAAAGTGTTATTTCTGGGGCTGGGGAGATGGTTCAGCAGGTAAAAGCATTTGCTATGCGTGCACAGGGACCTGAATTTGATCGCCAGCACCCACCTAAAAAGCCAGGCATGACTGTGCACACCTATAACCCTAGCACTGAGAGGGCAGAGACAGGAAGGACTGCTGGGGCTCATTGGTCAGCCAGTCTAACTGAAACACAGTTTAGTTCAGGGTTCAGTGGGAGATTCTGTCTCAAGAGAGTAAGTAAGGCAGAAGAGCTAAAGGACACCAACACCCTCCTCTGGTACATCTGTGCCCGCATACACACTGGGCACGTGCACACCCACCCATGCACACCACACCACACATACTACAGACACAAAAATGTTTTTCTGACATGGAGAGAAAAAAGCTTATCAGTTCCCCAAAGAGAACTAAATACGTAAGCACTATTAAATTACCATGGTAGAACAGACTACAAATGCATTTCCTGAATATGATTTTTAAGATCAAGGCTGTAATAATTCCAAGCAGCTCAAAGGACGTGATTCTATAGGTGCTAAGGTGACACTGAGTGTGCAAGCTTCCTAGCGAGGTGCTACTTTCCTGGTGAAAAGTTACAAAATGAAGAAAACTGCAGAACAAAAATGAACAAATAAATTGTTTGCAGCTCCTTTTGTTGCCTGACAGACCTGCATTGCTCCAAGGCAGCCCCCAAAAGGCCTGGGACACTGAGGCTCTGAGTACCAAGGAGGGTCATGGGAAAGAGGGCCTTGGGAGGCCCCAGCCTCACACACTTGCACTGTGCACATGAGCTCTCGGGTGTGTAGCCATTCCAGAAGTCCCACACAGCTGGGCCACCAGGCCACCGCACGGTCCTCTTTCTTGACATCTCAATTCTCTTCTATTTACTCTGCTTTTGAAGAACCTTCTAGAAACCCAAGTCACTATACCCGAGCCTGCTGTCTCAAAGCAAATCTGCACATAGCTGATGAAGCCATGTAGAAACACAGATGGAGAGGAGCCAATGCATCCTGGGTCAAGTGAAAAGTTTCCTTATCTAATTTGAGCTGCTCTGGAACACAACAGGGTAGGTGAATAGAAACCTCTGTGCAAGGCAAGGAATATAACCCGACTCTTCATCCAAACAAAAACAAATCAAAGTCCCAGTTGCTAGAAACTTGAACTCCAGGGTTCTCAGCCAGCCAGCGTGTCCTCCTCAGGCACCTTGGGATGATCCCAGAAAAGAGTCAGAATAAAACCTGTGGCATGAGGGAAGCTATCCACCCTCTTGAACACTTATCTAAGGCATGTGGTCAGAGACTCCAGTCCTGGTGAGACTGTCAATCATAGGATACCCTTCACCTGCTTACTAGTCAGGACCCCAGAGTGGCATTGTGGGCGAGAAAGGGAGGTCACAAGCAGCTGAGACTAACTTCCACAGAGTCACTGTGAACAATGGTATGATCTGACCCCCCGAAAGACTCGGCCCCAATGTGTCCCTCTGGACAGGACACCTTCTGTCCAGCTTGCTGACTAAAAGAAGTTGGAAACTCTACCTCCCATCCTCCCAAGTCATTATCCAACAACAAAACAGGAGTTATATTTAGAACAGTTTCCATGAAGGCGCCATGGCAAAGGCCATCCAACCTCTGAGATGCAGAAAGGTGAACTAAGGCTATCGGACAAAAAAAAAAAAAAAAAAACTTTAATAAGCAAGTTCCATTTTGCATTCATCTGTTCAACACAGCCTCTCATTTTATAAATGGACCTTAACATTCACAGGAGGACAGTTTTTTCCCAGGAGCCTCCATTTTGCAAAATTACGTAACTCAGAAAGCGAAGGTTCTGATTTGATTACGCTTTCAACAGCCTGCTTGCAGTCACTGACCAAGTCTGGGCAGCCGTCAGCCCCTGGCAGGAGACCCAAGCAAGAGGAGCAGCGCCAGGTGAGACAAACCCTTCTGCACTAGCTCGTGTAAATAAGTCTGAGCAAACCTCTTCATCCCCTCGACGACTCCCTTCCCCCACCAGGCAAAGCCCACCGAGGGCTTCTGGCCCACCCAGATGGGTGAGAAAACCCACTGTTCTGAGCCTGCTGTTTACCGTGCTGTTTGCCCTTAATGGAGGTTTCTGCATGCCTCCCACACAGGGGTATTGTTCGAAGGAATCAAATCATCCACTGTTGGACACTCAGTTTACAGGACAGCAGTGCTCCTGGGAATGTAAAATATTACCATTTACCTTTTTTGGGGTGGGGGGGGTTGTTCTGCTAGTGTTTTACAACCAAGCCAAAAGAAATAGGGGCTTTGGAGGTGCTGAAAACATCTTCCAATAATCCTCTGTGCAAAATATAGAGCTGTTCTGCCGAGAGAAATTCTAGGAAGGCCTGAAGTTCTTAGGAGGTGAAGTAAGCTATGATCCCAAGGTCCTGGAGGTACCTCACCACAGAGGCAACGTCCACAGCCCGCTCTCTGGGAGCACCTTGCCTGGACTGAGGCCTCCCTTTCCCCTCAGTCCACAAGAGATCTATTCGTCACAGAGATTTTTAACAAAAATGTGTTTACAGCCCTATCTGTCCCTTGCTCCTCCTTCCTAAGCTTCATGTAGACGAAACTTAGCGTTAAGTGCATCTTGTCACAAAAACTGAGCTACTTAGGACACCGCTGAGGTCGAGAGTCTGTGGAGCTGTGCTGGTGAGGAGGGGACGGCGAGGGCACAGCAGGCCTCTGAGCAGGACCTAGTGAACGGTTGTCCCTCTCTCCCCTCAGATGGCTGCCCACTGCCTCTGCCCCCCAGAATTGGCCACACAAAGGCAGTGCTGCTCTGTGGGGATGACAAATGGTGTTAACTGTTATCCTCCCATCTCTCTCCCTTCTTTCCCTCTCTACCTCCCTCTTTCTCTCTGGGCCCTCTTGCTCTTTCTGGTGCAGGCACTCTCTCTCTCTCTTCTCCCTCTCTCTCTCCCTCCATACCCTCTCATCCATTGCAATACAGTCATAAACTCAAAATATTTTTTTAATTTTCAATTTTCTCAGCAAGGTTCAAATTCTTAAAATACACTATGCTGTAACTACTGTTTGCTAACAAAAATCTTTCCAAATGGTATTAACAGATTTCCTTCCTTCCATCCACCAGCCATGCAGCCATCATCTATCTGTACACCCGTCTTAACCACACCACTACTGAGGTCTCTCTTTTGAAGCTTTCCAATATACATATAGGTGTAACTTTGTATAGACTCCCTTAGAAAGTAAGACATCCCATTACACATTTACACCCATCTCCAATGAGGCCCCAATATGGAAAGCAGGGTCTTCTAACCAGACCCAGTAGTACTGCATCCACCCAGCAGGCACAGCTCAACAGTGGCAAGTCCCATGGCTGAGGAATGCTCCCTTGCAGGGCAGCAAGCTAATTTAGCTAATCCTCTGTGCTTGGGCAGCTGGATGGCTCAGCTTTGCCTGTATAAACAGTGTGACAATGAATATCCTTCAATAGTCCTTTTATTATTTTTGTTTAAAAAAATCCCGTTTGATTACTGCCTGAGAAGACATTCTTGTATGCGGAACCACTTGGTCACAGGTCGTGCATTTGGTTTTTTGGAGGGAGAGGGATGAGAGGAGAGCTGCTGATCCGTTTTGCCAGGGTACACAGCTGTTTTGCTGATTCAGAGGAGGTGCGTGGTGAAGAGAAGCTGCTGGTTCACGTTCACCCACCACAGTTAAAGACTGGAAGCCACTTATCGGGCTCTCCTCTGATTTCAGACACTACCTCAGAGCAAAAAAAAAAAAAAAAGGAACCAGAGAGGACTACCAGGTTTGGGTGTCTGTGATGTACGCTGGTTGTGTGACCTTGGGCAAGTCACTTCACCCCTTGGGCCTCAGGCTTGTCCCCATTCTAGATGGGACAAGAGCATCATGAAGAAAGCTGTTTTTTCCTATGGGACAGACTTTCTGTAAGTACTTGGATCCACAGGAGCTCTAAAAAACACTAGGTGGAGAGCTTTTCCTTTTCAACCCCCACATCCAATCATTTCGTCACCGTCTCAAAAATGCTCTTAGCTGAAATGTTCCAACTCCCGACAGCAAGCATGCACACATACTGCAGAGGGGCAGTGCAGAGGCCTTCCCACACCTTCCATGCTTACAGCTCTGCCCGACTGCTAATGTCACACCCACATTCCTTCTCCAGACGGTATGGCTGACAGCTAACCCTTGGGCTTCCTGAATTCAAACTCACTCCCACTTCCCAACCATGTGAGCAGGTGCATGCAGCCTCCCGTCCTCTACAGCACAGGGATGAATGAGTGTCTTCCTACAGAACTGTCCTGCAGAGAGAACTAGTAAAAATGGGTAAAGCATTCAGAACAGAGCCTGGCCCACAGTGAGAGGCTAATAACGTTAATAAGCATTGGCTATTATTATCCATTCATCCCACAAACTCTTACTGGGTATTTGTTCTCTCAATGCCAGCTGCTCTTGAAGACACTAAGGAAACACAAAAATATTGCCTAGGCCATGGTCCAAGACTCTTATTGTCCTGTGGGTAGGAGCCAACTTGAACCAACTGAGCAACCTGTGATCCTTTATCCAAAGCTGTTGGACTAAGCAAGCTTGGACTTTATATATACATATATATTTACGTGTATGTATATATTTTACATGATACTACACCCATCTCCTACCCTGCCCACCTGTCATCAAGCCCACTGGGATTTCTACAGCAAAATCCATGCACTGGGCTGGGGAGATGGCTCAGTTGGTAGAGCTCAAGGACTTGAGTTTAGGTCACCAACACTCATGTAAAAATGCCAGGCAGATTGGTACAAGTGTGAAATCTGACTGGAAAAGTGAGACCAAAAGGATCCCTGAGGCCAGCTAGTCTAGCAAACCAGTGAGCTTCAGGTTCACTGAGACCATGTCTCAAAAATAGAGAGGCTGAAGAAATGGCTCAGCAGTTAAGGTGCTTACCTCCAAAGCCTAAGAGGTTCGACTCCCCAGTACCCACGTAAATCCAGATGCACAAAGTGGTGCGTGCATCTGAAGTTCATTTGCAGTGGCTAGAGGCCCTGGTGTGCTCTCGCACTCTCACACTCTCTCACTCTCTCTCTTCACTTACAAATTTTAAAAAAATGTTAAAAATTGTAAAAAAGAGAGAACAATTGAGGAAGCCACCCAACATCAACCTCTAGTCTCCACACACGTCCATACTTGTACATACGTAAGCCCACATGTATGCAAACACTCATACAAATGTACATTTTTTTTAAAGCCACATACAAGCCAGGCATGTTGACACATACCTTTAGTCCCAGCTCTTGGGAGACAGAGGATCATCATGAGTTCAAGGCCACCCTGAGACTACATAGTGAATTCTAGGTCAGTCTGGGCTAGAGTGAGACCTTACCTCAAAATAAATAAATATAATAAAAAGCCATGTACCGTCACACTAAGTAGGGTCGAGAAATCCTGCAGTCTCAACACAAGGCAGGTCGGACTTTTAGTCAAATGAGTTACAACAAAACCTTCTGGTAGGGCGAACCTTCTGGCTATTGAACTGCAGACAAAACTGTAACTGTGTGCCATATGGTAGCAAGAAGGGAGGGAACAACTGAAGAAGCAAAAGCTGGTTTCAGCTGACACCTGAAGGAAAAGCAGAAGCCTTACGAGCCAGGCATGGCCATTCCAGGAAGAAGTGAAGACAGTAAGGAAGGAACTCGGCTCATGATGGACAACCCAAGGTGGGCGTGCGGGACCAGCAAGAGAGGCTGATAAGTGAAGAATCCGCAACTGTCCATTTCTGAAATCGTTTTCACTTTTCTGTGGCTGTCTTATGGACTCAGTTGCCCTACTTGGTACTCTGCACCACATCCCTTGATCCCTCACCATACCCTTCTGCTGCCCGAGATGACACCATCATCATCTCTTCCTAGACCAGTGGCAGATGGGTACCTCCTTCCTCGCTTCCTGTCCATGTACCAGTCGGCTGCCCAGCAGGCTTTTATGAAAATGCAAAGTCTGACCATGTTCTCTCTATACGTCCACTCTGCCAGCACTTGCATGGCTACAGCACCAGGTCTTGGGTGTGCTCTCTGCCAGTTAGGCTCCAACCCCAGCCTCATTGTCAGGCTCTCTTGGGGGGGGGGGGGACGGAGAGGGAGAGAAGAAAGGAGAGAGGGAGAGAGGGAGGAAGGGAAAGAGATAGGGAGGGAGGTACAGGGAGGTAGGGAGAGAGGACAAATGGGCGTGACAGGGTCTCTTGCCACTGCAAATAATTTCCAGATGCATGTGCCGCTTTGTGTATCTGGCTTTACATGGGTACTGGGGAATTAAACCCCAAGCCAGAAAGCTTTGCAAGCAAGTAACTTTAACTGCTGAGCCACCTCCCCCGGCCTCCCAATGACTTCTGTCTGCCTCTACCTCCTCTTGTTCTGAGAAGCCTCTCCTCCTGGGACCACAGGCCTGGCTTGACCACCCAGCTGGCAGGTAGTTCACACCAATGAAGGCAACACTGGGCCTGAGGAAGCCCAAACCTGGCCCTGCCAAGGAGGCAGGGGTGCCCCTCAGAAGGAAGGAGCCCCATAGAGAGGCTGTACAGCAGCAGTTTGGGTCTCCACCGACCTAGGGTCTAGGCAAGCACCATCTATCAAGTGGAAGGCTGGCTCCAGTGTGTTCCTGGACAGTCGCAGAAGAGCTCAGTGACACCCACAGCACTTCTTGGGCATGGGTCTCAGAAGTCCAAGGGGAAAGTATGGCTATCAGACAAAAGTTCTCAGAGTTTCTCAAAAAGTCTATTTCACATTTTTCTTCTCCACTTTCCTGCAGGATTTGGGCCCTAGAGTTCTGTAGTATCAGTATGTCTAGAACAGATGAGGAAACAGACCCACTGGTGACTCAAGGGGTGACGCCCAGAGCTAAATCTTGGGCTCAGCTGCTTCTCTGATTTTCTGACCTTTCCTAATGGACATGTGCAAACTTCCCCAAAAGTAATGAGTGTGATGTCATGAGTTTTGTCCCCGTCCCTGTGTCACTCATTAGCAATCCTCAGTCCTCTGTACGTCTTCCACACACACACCTTCCTCTCAGCACCTGCTTTCCCCCAAGGGACCAACAAAACATACAAGTCACTAGACTAGAAAGAGCCTTTGCTAAAGAATTAGGCACTCTCCTGTCTTCACCTGCAAGCCCTCCAAGTGACACCTAATCCACACTGGGATTTCCAACAGGACAATGGTAAAAAAGGGGGGGACTCACGGAAGGATGGCTGAGTGCTCCGACCAGTTGTCTGGTGCCAACAAGGACCTTCTGAGGAAAAGGACGAAGGCCTAACACTCTTCTGTGGATGACAACATCTTTGGGAGGAAGAGCCCCTCACTCCAGCAGCCAAGAACAAACCCAGCAGCCCAGGCAGCAGCCGGCAGCGAAGCCACCGAGCCGGCTCCGCAAGGGAAGGGGACATGGCCAGTTGTTTATGTTTGATTAAAGGTTGGTTTATGTTTCCTTGGGGAGTTTTTATTTCTATGCTGTTATTTCACCCCTAAAATTTACAGTGTTTGAATTCTTCCACCCTGTTTGAATAAACCCAGCCCCTCCTCTCTCTGGTCTGCAAGTGGCCAGAAATAGTTTCCTTTGTCATTGACTTAAATTTCCACTTTGATGGTGGGAACAAATATTTTTCTTGCCCTTTCCTGAAAGAAGAATAAATTTTTCCATTCGGGTTCATTCAATTGAACTCTGAGGGTCAAACCCTAACCCAAAAGTACAGATGACCCAAACAGACAAGAACAGGGGCACTGCCTCCTATCCTTGGAGCCAAAGGAATAGACATGGGTTCCCTGCTTATAAAAAAAATGTATGGACCCAGTTCCTTGCTGGGCTTCTACACACTTCAGGGACTCTCCTCTACGCTGAAGGAGCTGTACAGAGCCCCTTCCCCATTTTACATTTGAAACAAAGGTGCCCATCAATATCTCTGGAGGAGCCTCCACCAGGATGCTGACCACATTATACTGACCACTTCCACCTTTCCTAGCTCTCCCCCCAGGACAACTCTGCAACACAATGGGAAGGCCCCCCAGGTGAGCCAATGCAAGGGAGGAGATGGCTCCCTTCTGTTTCCAGAGAGGCTTGGGTATTTCCAAAGCTATTATTTAGATGGAATGCTGGCATGCCCAGGACAGCATGGGAAGCTGCGGTGGGCACTTCTTATCACCCTTCTCTTTTCTTTCTCTAAATCAGATCTAATGTTCTCAGCTACCTTGCCAATCAGGACTAATGTCACCTCCATAAGTGTTCCTAGAAGTACAGAGTGAAGACTGTGAGATTGGGACCTAAGAGCCTTGGCAAGAGACACCATACGAATCCAGTGGCTTTGGAAGCTTGAAGAGAAGACCTCTGGTTACTTTTCTTGGCCTCTGGTTCAGCTACAGACAGAGGGTGGAGAAGTACTCACAGCCCATGAGATGCTCCTACAGCAGCCCCAACCCACCCCTGGGCCCAAATCCATGGCTTGCCCAGAGAAACTGAACCAATGAGATGTTCTTGCACTCCCCACCCCCAAACCTAGATCCAAGTAGATAGAGCAGAGGCAGGAAGGAGTAAGGAGGGACAAGGGAACCAGATGAAAGGGTGGCTTAGATACCTATTTCCATCTCTGGGGAACAGCTGGCTATATGATAGCTCAGGTAACTGCTCAAAACCTGAGCACCAGCTCTCTCTCTTTCTTTCTCCTTCCTTACCTGCAGGAGGAGCAGACAAGAAGAGTTTCCTTCTCTGCATCATGACAATGGGGGCTAGAGACACCCCTCAACCAGCCTGCCTATTTCAATGCAAAGAAGGTAGTCAGGAAAGCAGTGCAAGACTCAGAATTCTGGGAGAGTCATTCATCGCCTTAGGGCACCATTTAACTCTTTGATGAGTCTCTAAGGGTAGGAACCTCTGACCCTCCCCAACTATCTTAAAATCAAGCCTCCCAGCACTGTGCAGACTGGCAGGGAACATCTGATGGTGCCTCCCCTCAGGGCTTCTCCCAAGAGGAAACCCCCAACATCCCAGCATGCCTCGCCATCTTCCCTCTCACTCTTCTGCAAACTGACTTGTACCTGAAAGAGGCCAGGTTACCACCTCTGATCCTATTCAAGTTCCCATGTGACTGTCTAAATAAAAAAATTCTTCCCTTGCCAAAAGAGGCAAAAAGGAAAAAGAAAAGAAAAAAGAAAAAGAAAGGTTACCCCAACCTAGAGACAGAGGCAACCACCATACAGATCGTCTTCCATCTAAGATGCCTTTCCAGCCCTCTCAGAGACCCACTCAAGGCAAGTATTGAACAAGAAGGCAGACTGCAAGTGTTCACAATTGCCCTCAAGCCTCAGAGAGTAATTGTGTTGCTTTCGATCGGAACACAGTTCAGCGGCAAGTGTCCAGAAAACTCGCAGGCGGCAGCTTGGTGACCACTCAAAGCAAGAAGCCATTGTCATCCTGGAGATGTGGGGAGTGAGACAATGTGCAGAGAAGGGCCCCGTGAGAAAGGGCGGGAGGACTCCCAGGGTCAACTCACTTGAGCCTGCCACTGAGGAATCATCCAGATGTCTCTTAGCTGCTATAACAAGTCCTCCCTTGCCAAAGGAGGCATGGGGGCTGGGGCCAGGCACTGCAATGGTCAGCACTGTGGTTGAGGCAGTGCATCACACTTGTTTTCCCATCAGACACTAGCAATGAGAATACCTCCCACCCAACAGGATTCGATTTTGTTTAGGATTACACTGAGCAAATGTATTCAAAGCAATTTGCACACCATCAGATAGAAGGCGAGCTCTCCATCAACAGTCTCTACCCCATTTGATTGAATCGAAGGCTTCATGGGCTGCAACTTTCACCACTGTGACCCAATGCCATCCGTCTGTAAGATGCATCCTGATTTTCAAGTACAAACGTGAAAGAAAATGCATCTTGAAAATTCAGGAAATGTGGCATTTCCTACGGGAATGGAGGCAGTCGTGTTCCTGTCCTGACAGTGCCACCCAACAAACCACTTGTATGATCTCAAGGTCATCTTGCTTCTCAGAGTCTCAGCTTCACCAGCATGAAGTGAATGGATGGCTATGACAACATTCAGTCCCAGAAAACGCTATGAAGGGTCCTCAGCCACGAGTGACAACATGGGCTTTGACCCTCCCCACTCTTTCTGAATACCTTCTCCAGCACCATCTAAGCAACTGTCTAAGCCCACCCAGGGACAGTCAGCCCCAGTCAGCACAATCACCCACAAAACCTGATGTACAAGCCCAGAAAGTGGCAAGGCCAAAGGCTGTGTCTCTTTGCTGAAGACACAATGTCCTTTTGGAACCCACACATCCCAGGTTAAACCTAGAGCCACTCCCACCACTGAGCAGAGAAGAATGTCTCCCTAGAGAGTCTCCTGCTTCTCTCAGGCAAGAGTAGCTCAGTAACCTTCATTAAGAAATGTACATGTAGCAAATCAACCCCAGCATCCTGAGAGTACAGATACTCCTGCGGTGGAGCATCTTCTCTGCACTCAACAGGAAACAGCGAAGGGGAGCTTGGGGACTCCATTCACTCAAGGATCTGGGCTCAGGGGCACACAGGGATATCCAGCTATTGTTTCTTGTCATACCCTTCCCCTAACATCTTGTCAGACCTGAGTTTCAGAGGGCCCTACTGGTTCCCCCACCAGACATCGCACAAAATGCAGCAGAGTCCCAGCTGCAGCACAGCTCGAGATGTCCTGGCCCACTTGGGGTCCTCCATGACAATAGGAAAACTGGAGCATTCTCCCAAACCCAGGGCCTGGGGTGACCTAGATGTGGAACAAGAGCCCCATTTAAAGGCAAAGAGAGTCCTCACTGAAGCCCCACTTCACCTTGAACATCCTCATCATCACTGCAGATATGCTCCTGTCACCCTCACCCTCTTCCTCACTGCAGACATGCTCCTGTCACCCTCACCCTCTTCCTCACTGCAGACATGCTCCTGTCACCCTCACCCTCTTCCTCACTGCAGACATGCTCCTGTCACCCTCACCCTCTTCCTCACTGCAGACATGCTCCTGTCACCCTCACCTCCACTGTACACATGCTCCTGTCACCCTCATCCTCATCCCCATCTTGCTTTAAACTCTTCCTCAGAATAGCTTCTTTCCTGAAAGGCAAACACCAAGGCTCCTCTTCCCCCAACACACACTGTCCCAGGCTCTGTGTTTCCCAGCGGTATTGGAGACAAGCCCCTCAAGAAAGCTCTGGATTTCTTCACCTACCCTGAACGCTCTTCTCTGAGCTATCTACTCCATGAATCAAGGTTATAAGATGGAATGCAGCAGAATAGCGCAGTCATTACTGTATTATGCTAATAATGCTAATTGAGAATGTTGAGCTTCCTCAGGCACTGAGTTGTCTTTGTGCACATACTCTGCCTTGCTGATGGGACTATATTTTTCCCAAGGACAAAGGTTATGTCGCTTTCTTTTTTTCAAAATGCCTAAAATAGGATTCTCTACACATTACCATCTCAGTTGGTGGCGTGGGCTGGAAAGACGGCAACATGGAACAAGTACACCACCACCCCCTGGCCTTGACGAACATGGCTAATGGAGTGCATATTCCCACCTACAGATCAGCAGTAGGCAAGACACCTCCATCAGAGATGGCAGAGGAGGCACACAAAAGGGGGGGCTGCTCCCCACCCAAGACAAGCTTTATGGGTCCTAACTACGGCAGGAGTTCTAAAACACCAGCCACCTCCACAGAAGGCGCCTGAGCATGCCTACAAGCAGTGGAGACAAAGAGCCAGATTCCATCACCTCAGGTCCACTCCATCCACCCTCTCCCTTTCCTTTTACTGCCTCAAAACCTTCTGAGAAGATCGGTAGGATGTCAATTATGAAATTATGAGTCCTGGTGTCCTACCACTAACACACAGGCTTATCCTCTGACACTGGAGAAGGAGACCAAATGGAAGAATTTGTGACAAATTCATAAAACTGGACCCCACGCGTCCACTCAGTATCCACAGTCATCTCTCAAAGTACCCACGCAATCAGATTAACCTCCCCTGGCCTTCATGTCCAGCCAAAGCTGGGGTTGGGGAGGCGGGGAAGGCCAAGTAGGAAACCATGTGGTATTCCAAACTCCAAGGTAGAATGACTAGAGGCCTTGGCTTCTTGTGCTTGTAAAAGGAAGGACAGCTGAGACACTCCTGAAGGGTTAGGATATGGTAAATTTATTACTCCACATTCTCTACTGCTTTGTCCCTTCCAAATAGATTTTCCTTTGTGTTAATGTGATAACCCTGGGTGGACAAGGCAACAGGACGCTGGCTGTATTTCACGAGGCGTATAACAAGCCCACCCTACAGTCACGTGATGCCCTTTCTCTGTGCACTCGGTGGGACCCCAGATCTTCCACACTAATGACGATGATGACAAGTGGTGATTTCGAAGGCCTCTCCTGTTTACCGTCTGATGGCCTCTTGGCGCCCCATATGAGTCGAGTCAAGATTCCCGCATCCCGTGTACACCCTCCACCATAGCAAAGACCTAATTTAGACAGAGGCAAATTAGCTCTGTGGGGTGAAATGCATTAACCAAGTCTCCCAAACAGCACAAATCTAATTAACTGAAAATCAAAATTGCAAAGCTGCCGAAAAAGATTTCCACGGAAGAAGTCTCCTAAGGATTGAAGGAAAAGTTGTGGGCCATGTGACCTGCTTAATCCAAGTGTCAGCGCTAAACTGGAATAAACGCTGTTTGGGTGTTTGGGTTTGTTTGCCTTTTCACTGATGTTTGTTTTCTCTCGATCACCTTTATCACCAGTGGGCTTTAGAGAGCTTATCTGGTGCACGCAACAGCCATGAAAAGCATCCTTGCTGAGGAGTGGGCCCAGCCTCCCAGAACCTTTGGGGCTGGAGGAAATAAGAACACCAGTTCCAGAAAACCTGGCTGGGAACACCTCTCCCGCTTCTGCACAGCTTACCTCCACCAGTGCCCCCACCTATCACCCATGTGGTGCTGCCAGCAGTGGGGCCCAGTGCCCATCACCCAGGGCCCTTTAAATGACAGAGACGTGGTCAAGCCAGAGCCTCCTCACCCACAGGCTTGTACTTCCTGCCTCGAACATGTCCAAACAAAAGAAGGCCGGCCATGACTGCTGTCTTGGGCTCTGAAGTCTATGTACTCCAGATCTTAGGAAAAACAGCTTCAACCCTTCCACCACACCCAACCCCACACCTCTGCTTTAACTCTTCACCCCACTGCCTTGTCAGCCCAGGCTGCCTTGGACAGTCACCTCCCAAGCCCACTCCACAGGCAGGCTAAGGACACAGCATGAGCACTCCTCCCAGAAGACCCCACCCACAGCCAAGGCTCCAGACCAGAGCTTCCTGAACTCCCTGATTTCCATGGAGGACAGTTAAGGTGGAGCTGCCGCACTGCACCCGGCCTCAGCCGGTTCAGTGCTGATGTCTAGGCTCAGGCCACATTCCAGACTTAAAAGACTTCTCATCTCGGTGATAAAGAAAACCTGATGTGTTTTCCTTCCATTTCTCTTTTTCCATCTCTTGTCAGTGCCCAGCGTATACCATACAATGCATGCAACTCCCCAAATACACACTGTTATTTCTCCCCTCCATGGCTATTCGCCTTGCATGAGAAACCCCTTGCACAATTCCCCCTTGCATCCCTGCCCAGCCTACTATCTATTATGGGCTGAATTGTGTGCCCAGCGTATACCATACAATGCATGCAACTCCCCAAATACACACTGTTATTTCTCCCCTCCATGGCTATTCGCCTTGCATGAGAAACCCCTTGCACAATTCCCCCTTGCATCCCTGCCCAGCCTACTATCTATTATGGGCTGAATTGTGTTTAATTCCTAACCCCCTAAGACCTCAAAATGGAACCATATTTAAAGCTAGGATCTTTAAGCTGGGCATGGCAGTGCATGCCTTTAAACCCAGCATTTGGGAGGCAGAGGTGGGAGGATTGCCATGAGTTTGAGGCTACCCTGAGACTACATAGTGAATGGCAGGTAAGCCAGGGCTAGAGGAAGATCCTACCTTGAAAAACCAAAAAGGATCTTTATAGGCAAAACTAAGTTAAAATGATTTCAACGGAGTGAGCTCTAGTCTGCAATGAGAGGTATTTTTTACAGGAGGAAATGTGCTCACAGCCATATATATCCATTGTCACATGCAAAGACCCCATGAAAATATAGGGAAAAATGATCACCCTAAACTAAGGAGAGAGGCCTGCATCAGAACCTTACTTCCTGGCTCTTAGAAGAACTAAGCTACTAAAACCTTGACCTTGGATTTCCCAGCCTTCACATTATGAGACAATCTATTTCTGATGGGGAAGTCACCCAGCCTATGGTATTTTGTTACCATCGTACAATATGGTGGTGTGAATCAGATGTCCCCCATAAACTTGGGTGTTCAGAATGCTTTAACCCAGCTGGTAGAAATTTGGGAGGTGGGGCTGGAGAGATGGCTTAGCCGTTAAGGCATTTACCTACAAAGCAGAAGGACATGGGTTCTATTCTCCGGTACCCACATAAAGCCAGATGTACAGTAAGGTGGTGCTTGTGTCTGGAGTTCATTTGCAGTGACTGGAGGCCCTGGCGTACCCATTCTCTCTCTGTGTCGTCCTCTTTCTCTCCCTCTCTCTCATTTTCTCATAAATAAACAAATAAATAAATAATAAATATTTTAAAAAGAAATAAAGAAATTTGGGAGGTGGAGCCTGCCTGGAGGAGCTGTGTTGTTGGGGGTGGACCTTGAGGCTTCTTTGCCCCTAGCTTGCCAGTATTAGCACATTCTCCTACTGCTGTTTTCCACCTGCTGTAGCCAAGGTGATATCCATCCACTGTTCTTGCCATGCTATCCCCTGCCATCATGAAGCGTCCCCTCTGTAAGCCAAAATAAAAGCCTTTCCTCAGGCTGGAGAGATGGCTCAGAGGTTAAGGCATTTGCCTGCGAAGCCTAACAAACTGGGTTCGATTCCTCAGTACTCACAAAGTGATACATGCATCTGGGGTTCATTTACAGCAGTTAGAAGCCTTGGTAGTTCCCCCCCAACCCCCTGGCCTCTGCTTGCAAATAAATCAATGAAAACATTTTTGTTTAAATCCTTTCCACCCATCTGCTCTTGGTCAGGTGACTTGTCCCAGCAATAAGAAGGTAACTATGACACCCACGAAACCAATAACCTGTTTTGGAACCCAGTCCAGGCTCTGGCTCCCCTGGGAGGTTGCCCTGACCTGTCCTTGCAGGAAAGCCTCCTTAGTCATTCTCTGGGCCTCCAGGGTTCCCTGACTTGCTCATCTGCCTCCCCACTCACTATAGGACTCTGCCCAAGAGTGCCCGAAACGTGCAAGATGCCCATCAACTTGCTCAGGGCAGGAAATGAAAGCAAGCAGCCCCCACATGGCAGCAGGAACTTCCCAGAGAATCCAGCACCTGCCACCAGCCTGTCTGCTCCAGGGCCTGCTACAGCTCCCCCCTACTCTTGCCTCCCTCTAAGCCAGTAAGAAAGATCCCTGTTTTGAGTTGGGTTTTGTTTTTATTTAGTGTCTGTATATGTGTGTGTGTGTGTGTGTGAGAGAGAGAGAGAGACTGATTTAATCCACCATATTGAAATGAACCCTTCAGGCGTTAAAGACGCTGCCCCAGCCACTGGGGCAGCTGGTTTCCACAGACCAGCAGTTATCATATGTGCAGTAAATACACAAAAGGTCTTCCATTAAAAACCAGGGAGAAAACCGTAATTCTTTTGTCAAAAGGCAGTGGTGACTAAACACTGGGCAGAATGTGAAAGCAGATTGGAATTGCTGCTTTCCCATCCTGGATATGGAGAGGCACACATGTGGACATGTGTCATGCCGGAAGAGGAGACCTAAGTGAGTCAGGAGATGCACAAAGCAGCCCTGAGGAGGGACAGTGACGCCCGGTGAAGGTAGCGTAAAGGAACATCCACTTTTGACTCTCCTTGGAACCACGTGCTTAGGAGAAGGCTGGACCCAAGCATGTCCATCCATACCTACAAATACAAAATCCTGAAATCCTTCCATGTTCAAAGAGCAGACAGGAAAGCCCAGTTACAAGTTAGGACATCTTCTGTGCCAGTAAAGAACTTTGTAAATTTTCTTTATCCTTTAAACACAGGATCTGAAATATGAAGGGGTCAGTTTCTCTCTGGGGTCAATTTACAGGGAAGACTGCACGGTCTGCTCTTTTGAAGGTTATAAGGCTGAGGCGCCTGAGCCAGCCTTGAAACTCCAAGCAGTGCTTTATCTCTCATCAGGCAACTCCCTGGGGAGCTGTGGCCTTGAATCAGGGGTTTACACCCACACCTGATGCCTCTCAGCTGCCACCACACCAAGGCTTTGAAAATATTGTCTGCTCCACACCACACATGCTTGGGACCTCAGGAAATCTCCTCCATGCACCTTCAGGCACCAAGAAACTATAAATGGCAAAGTTCTGATGGACAGCAAGGCAGCCCTCCAGCAGCTGCCCCAGCCCTGGCAGAAGGTATGAGGCACAACCCTTCTGATGCCCTTGCAGGCATATGGCTTTCCTTCTCTGCCTCAGCTTCACACCTCCCTAGAGTTGAAGGCTCATGGAGCCAACTTTTACCACCTGGGGGTCCCCCTTCCAGAAACTTCAAGCCTCCCCCATCAATAATGACCCAGTCTCTGTTTGCATATAAAGCTACTATATAATTCATCAATTACTCTGAAAAAAAAAAAATCTGAAAAAATCCAGAAAAAAACTTGCTCCTGGCAAAGAATTATCTGTCGCCCAAGCTGTTCAAAGACAAAGACTCAGTGCCTCTTCATTATCTGCTAAGAGGTCACACTCCATCACTGGTCTCCATGGCAAAGCCCCCCAGGACTGAGCCACTAGTTGGACCAGCCTGCAGTGTCCCATGTCCTGCAGACCATAACAAAAGCCACCGTGTGTTGAGCATCTACTTGTCCCAGTGCTTCAAGAACTTGGCATGTGTCACACAAACTCACTGAACCCTCACAGCAATGTTGCTAAGCAGCCATTCCCAACTCCATTCAAAATGCTCAGGATTCCTTTTAAGAAAAAACTAAGGCTGAAGGAGAAGAAGCAACATGCCCAGAGTGCCTCCAGCTAGACAGACAAACAAGGACTTGAACTCAGGTCCACCTGGACCCAGGCTCTCAGGCGCTCAACCTCCCTGTCCAGCCTCCACCTGCAGCACAGCATCCGAGGGGAGAGAGGCAGGGGTGCATCATAACACGCACATTACCTGGGTGGCACTTGGAAGTTAAAGACAAGTTCCTCCCTGTGCTTCAAATACATGAGGACACGTCGTCAGAGAGCTCGTCCCCATGAGCTCGGCATTCTCCAGCCTGCTTCTGTCCCAACATACTTTGCACATTCTGGAAGACCAACAGTGTACTGAGCAGGCCCACCCCAACAGCAACACCTATAGAGGCAGTGTGAAGACTCCCACCTGGGGATGCAGGTGCAGGATGCAGCTCTAGACAAGCCAGAGACCTAGGAGGAGCAAGGAAATAGAACCAGAAGGGTATGGTTCCCCTCTCCTCCTCCAGCTTCTAGGCCAGTCAGGTCCGAACAGACACAAATGCCCATTCATTCATTCATTCATTCATTAAAGCCCAAAGCCTTCCCATTCCCTGCATCTCATGCCCCATCATCTCTATCATCCAGACTGAGGCTCACTGAATGGCACCAGACCCTGCCCATGCCTCACAGCAGGCCCAGGCTGCCTAAGTCCATTAATTACTAATAGCTCTTCATGGGGGCCTTATGCCACCTAGTCATGACTTTTCTCTCCTCTGTCCTGGCTGTCATCCATGGAGACTCCCAAGCAGGGCCCTCCTCTTCCCCAACTGCTCAGAGAACTGCCATGTGACCATCTGGAGTTCCCCTCAAGGACGATCAAGTCACAAAGACAGAATCCAAGCTTATTTATGCAAACATTTCCTAATAATCATAGCACATACCTTTCTTTCAACCTCAGACACAATGGGTGTAAAAGTACAAATCCCCCTACATATATTCATGTTTTATTAGACACTTTTCACCGCGGCAGGGATATATAACAAGAGGCCGACAGAGGTTTAAAGCCACTTAGTCTGCAAACCCATTCCGGAAGCTGACTGGCGTCGGAGGGGGAATACGAGCTGTTGGAAAGCCCAAAGCAAATCAGAATAGAACTGGCACCAGGGGGTATGATGCAAGAAATAAGAGGAGCCTGATCTGAAGCCAGCTTCCTTCTCACAGGTGAGACAGAAGCACTGTAAAGTTCCTTAGCCCCCAACTTGAAGCAAAAATTCCCTGGGATGGTTCAGCCCAGAACAGGATCAACAGAATTGCTTATGTTCAGAGTCTCAGCAGTGCATCTGACTTATTCAAGAATAGCAGTAGCATTTCTTTTCAAAGGCTTTCTCAGTCCAAGGGAAAATGGCCTGACATCCAACCTGCAGGTTCTCATGTGCTAACAGCTGAGGAGGTGGCATCCCCATGTGCTCATGACAGTGAAGGCAGACTGACCTGGGAGACCTGCCATGAGGCAGCTGAATGACCTTGGGCAAATGACTCCAGATGTCAGTTTCCTCTGTGCTGCCACGGGACAAATAAAATAGCCTCAGCCCCTCTCATTACTGAAATTTCCCCTTCTTGGAACCTTCACTGAAGGACACCAAAACCCACCAGAACAAAGATTTAGCCTCAAGGGAGATGTGGAACTGGGGGCCTGTGCCTTCCTCAGGAGCCAATCTCAGAAGAAGGGGCAGGGATGGTGCTGGGGTAGGCTGTACAGCCACATCAAGAAAGACAAGCAGGGCTGGAGGCTCAGCAGTTAAGGTGCTTGATTGCAAAGTGTAACGACCGGGGTTCAATTCCCCAGTACCCACATAAAGCCAGATGCACAAAGTGGCACTTACATCTGGAGCTCGTTTGCTGGCACATTCATTCCCTTCCTCCTCCCCTCCCCACCCCCAGCTTGCAAATAAATAAAAATAAAAACAAGCAGAGTCTAAGAAGCCCCAGGGTCCATGTATGATACAGCCCACAGTATCCCCATGAAGCCCATCTTCACCCCATCAATGTGTGGAGCTTGTCTTCTCTCCCCAGCCACTCACCCCACATCCAATGACATCAAATTCATACCAGCCAAAGGTTGAAGGAGACTCAGGTGCCGGTGAAACAACTGAAACACTTATTTTCATATCATTTCCTTGGCAGGCATTATCACCTCTTAACAACTCCACTTTTTTATGAAGAGGTCCTCCATAAACTCGAGTGTTCTGAATGCTTGAACCCACCTAGTAGAAATTTGGGAGGTGGAGCCTGGCTGGAGGAGCTGTGTTGCTGGGGGTGGACCTCGATGTTTATCTGCCCCTAGCTTGCCAGTATTAGTCAGCACATTCTCCTGCTACTATTTTCCATCAACTGTGGCACAGGTGATGTCCAGCCTCTGCTCATGCTGTCTCCCCTGCCATCATGAAGCTTCCCCTCAAAACTGTAAGCCAAATAAAACCTTCCTCCCATCTGCTGCTTCTGGTCAGGTGTTTCATCCCCCAATGAGAAGAAGCTACGACAGTGAGTGCATAGTTCACATAGAATCAAGTGGGTGGAATGGAAAACCATGGAAGGTTAGAGTGCTGTGGGCAAGTACACACCCGAACACAGCTAAAGCTGGCGATGAAGAACTGACAGTCAGGGGACATCAAGGACAGAACTCACACAAGCCTCCCAAAGCGCATGCTGCAGAGGAAAGAGGGTGAGGAGCAGCGCTGACCACCAAGGGTCTCAATCCCAACCATTAACCAAGTAGGCACACAATGAAAAGATGCCTAGTGAGTTCTGAGTAAGCCAGAGAGGGCTCCAGGCTTTCTTTTAATCATACTAACCGGGAGGCACTTAAAGGCGTCACTGAGTCAGGTGTGGTGGCACACACCTGTAATCCCAGCACTCAGGAAGCTGAGGAAAGAGGACTGCCACAAGTTCAAGGCCAGCTAGGGCTACAGAGCAAGACTTTCTTTCAAAACCAAAAAAATCCATTTCATGAGACCTAAATAGAAATTACACCTAAAGAGCCGGATGTGGTAGAGCACACCTGTAGTCCCAGCACTCAAGAGGCAGAGGTAGGAGGATCGCCATGAGTTTGAGGCCACCTTGAGACTACACAGTGAACTCCAGGTCAGCCTGGGCTACAGTGAGACCCTACCTCAAAAAAAAAAAGAAATTACATTTAAAGACAAGCATTATGAGAGAGCTTGGTGCCTGGAAAGGAACTAGTTATGACAACCTATTATGTACTGGGAATGTTCTACACTGTTTCCTGTATCCTTGAAAAAAAAAAAAAAAACCTTATAAAATGGTGAAGGTGGCCGAGATGGTTACTGGGACAGAATGAGTAGCCTCGATGCAAAATTCTTCGAACAAAAGTGCTTCAGGTTTCTGATTATTTTAAATTTTGGAATATTTGCATATAAAATGTAATAATGAGCTGTCTTTGAGATATGGCACAAAATCTAAACACGAAATTCATTGTTGTTTCATGTATGCCTTAGATACATAAACTGAAGGCAGTGGGATCTGACTGTGGCCCATCACATGAGATCAAGTATGAAATTGTCCACCTAAGGTGCTGTTAGGAAATTCAACCTGTAGTACCCTGATGGTTGGTTTTACTCTACACCACTCACTTCCTGCTAGACACACCATCTCATTTACACCTCACAACCAATTGGGAGGCAGAGATGACTCCTGTTGTTACAAATGAGGAAATCTGTAATCCAACAACTAACACAAGGTAGAGTCAGGACTCTAAATTAGGCTGGCTGGACCACAAAGAAGCAAAACCCACTGCACCTGTCAGGGAACGCTAATGCCTTCATTCATTCTTCATCTACTTACTGAGCATCTTCTGTGTCATCGACTCTCTGGAGGCACTGGGAGAAAGCAGAGAATCAGACAGACACTATCCCTGCTGTCATAAGCTTATGGTCCAACAGCGAGAAAAAAGACAAGCAAACAAGCAACTGCTCTGATGGGGGGGCTATTAGTCAGGGTTCTCTAGAGAAACAGAACCAACAGGAGCGAGACAGAGACCAGCTGATTGATTGACTGATTTTAAGAAACTGACTTGCAATTGTGAGAGCCAGCAAGTCTGAAATTCTTAGAATAGGCCAGTTAAGAGTTGATGCCACAGCATTGTTAGTGCAGTCTGCAGGGCAGGCCAACAAGAAGCCTAGAAACAAAGTCAGAGAAGGTTTCTAGGCTGTAGCCCAAAGGCCCCTTCTGTGCTCATGCCTTAGTTTGTGCTCTGAAGACCTTGGCTCTTCAGGAGTTAATGAGTTCTGCCCACATTATGGAGGGATACCAGCTTTATGTACAATCAGCCAGTCCTAAAGGCCTTCACAGCAACACCGTGACTACAACTGCCATACAAAAATGGGCACCACAAGGCAAGCCAGGCTGACATAAAAACCATCACGAGGGTTGTGTGCCATCTCCAGAAACACAGGGAGAAGTTGAGGGGGGATACAAATTTTGGAACTACTAAAGGGCCCTAGGTATACGCAGATACCAGAAGCTTAAAATGTTCTTCAAAACTGCAATTTTCCTTCTAAGAGACCAAGCCATCACCTCAAATATGTCCTGGAGCTCCCTGGCTAAAGAAGCCTGGATAAAGCCTTCTGAGAGCTAAATGATTACTTGCCCCCCAAAACTTGTTTTGGGGTATGGTATGCCATCCTCACACTATATTTTCACAAAGGAAGACACATCTGTGTGAAGTCAAGAATGTCAGAACTGGCAGCAGAGCAGGTGAACAGTGAGGGGTATTCGCACATATCACCAGACAGTGGCAGCTCCCAAAAACAGTAGGGGACCACTGAATCTCCTTCCCGACCATGCATTTAGGACAAAGGACATGCCAGCCTTTAGATGTCAACCTCATCCTCACATGAGATAGTGGCAGAAACTAAAATACCCTAGAACTATGGGATCCAGAGCTGGGCTGTGGAACAACATTGAGGCAGGAGGAAATGTCCATCAAGAGCTACATGGGACTGTAAGTCAGCCATTGTAAAGTTACATGTGTGCTCAAAGTACAGACGAGTCTAACTGTGGAACCAGCAGTCTTGGGAGGAATCTCACTCTCATTAGCAGGTAGGATGGGCTCCTCTTCATAGCCAGAGTGAACACCAAACCCCAGAAGGCCCACAGGCAGTAAGGGACAAACACAGGAAAGCTTGTCATTGAAATGAAATGATCAGGGGCTGGAGAGATGGCTCAGCACTTGCCTCCAGTGCCTAAGGCCCCGGGGTTCAATTCCCCCGGACCCACATAAGCCAGACCCACAAGGTGGTGGC
>PVHP010003826.1:0-60350 GCA_004024765.1 Zapus hudsonius
AATTTCCATGTCAGCCCTTAACTGCATCATCTCTGCATTGTTGTTGTGGTCAGGAGTCATAATGTTCTCTCTCTGCAATTCTGTATGAGCTTCTTCCACCTCCTTTCCAGTTTCGTGTTCCATAATGGGACTAGCGGCCCTGATTTGGGAAGTTGCGTTTTTCTTTTGGCTTCTGCCCATGCCCAGATAGAGAAGTGGGTGTCAGAGGTCCCGAAGCTGGTGAGAGGCTGGCCGGCCCCAGACTTGGGCCTTTATTGCAGACAGACCCCCAACCTCCGTGGAGAGACACTCTTTCCCCTCTCAGAAGGTGGAGGGGACTGCCTCTCAGGACAGGTTGCTCCCACAGGGAAGCCTCTCAGTTGGCGCCAAGTACCAGGAATCTGCCAGGAGGGAATGAAGGTGGAGCCTGCGGTTCAGAGGGAGGGCACAGCTGCTGGCTCCCCTGCAGTGCTGAAAGCTGCCCGGAACCGCGGAGACCCCAAACCTCCGTGGCCCAGCCCACTCTGTGTTCTCTCGCAGAGCTGAGATCTGCTGGGGTACCCTGCTGTGGACCCCAAGCCGATGCAGAGGAGAGGCCAGGGGCCCGGGTCTCAGCCCTGCAATGAAACCTCCGCCGCCGCGGAGAGCCTGGAATCCGCCCCGGGGGATAATGGTGGGAGCTCGTGGGGGCGGGAGGGCTCTGCTCGCGCACCCCTCTCAGTTGGCGCCAAGTACCAGGAATCTGCCAGGAGGGAATGAAGGTGGAGCCTGCGGTTCAGAGGGAGGGCACAGCTGCTGGCTCCCCTGCAGTGCTGAAAGCTGCCCGGAACCGCGGAGACCCCAATCCTCCGTGGCCCAGCCCACTCTGTGTTCTCCCGCAGAGCTGAGATCTGTTGGGGTACCCTGCTGTGGACCCCAAGCCGATGCAGAGGAGAGGCCAGGGGCCCGGGTCTCAGCCCTGCAATGAAACCTCCGCCGCCGCGGAGAGCCTGGAATCCGCCCCGGGGGATAATGGCGGGAGCCCGTGGGGGCGGGAGGGCTCGGCCTCGGAGCCGATAGCTGCTCGCGAACCCCGTCTGCTGCAGCCCAGGGGTTCAGGAGGGAGGGAGAGTTCGAACTCGGGTTCGGCCGGTGTCCAAAGCCTGGATGCCAGTTGAGGGGGGGTCAAACCTTTCGGAGAGTCCTGGCGAGGTTGTTACTCGGTCACCATCTTGCTCCGCCTCCCTCTCCCATTTTTAATATTTTACTCATGAAACAAAGTTTGAAGAAAACACGCTAATAGAAATTTCATTAAGTTATTCAGGCAATCCACTAATGAATTATGATCATAATTTGGAAATCATGAGAAATCAGGGAGTAGTCCTAACTTGAAAGACAAATTGCCACCAACATTTAGAAAAATTGAATATATTTTAATGCATGGACCTGTTTTATGGAAGATATTGAGGATTCTATAATAATATTGCTAGAAAATGAATTGTTTTCCCATACTTCCATTGATAACTGGTATTATGGTATCCATTTTCTAGATACAAACTTAAAGGTAGAATAAAATTACACATCTTGAGTAGATGAGTTTTCTTAGGTACAACGAAGGTCAGTTTGAGGCATAAATGGAAAACAAGTTCATTATTTCGGCTCTGCCCAGGGAGGAAAGCTTCCACTAATGAAAGTGGAAGACAGATGACTCTGAAGCATTTTGTGTCATTGCTAACCTGAGATGTTTTGTGAAGATCCTCAGCTAGACCATGAGCTCCAGTGACATCTTAAAATTTGGGTTTTCTTGGCTGGAGAGATTGCTCAGTGGTTAAAGTACTTACTTGAAAAGCCTGATATCCTGGGTTTAATTCCCCAGTAAACACCTAAAGCCCTAAAGCTAGATGAACAAAGTACTGCATGGATCTGTATTCCATTTGCAGTGGCAGGAGGCCCTAGCATGTTCATATTCTCTCTCTCCTTCTCTCTCTCTCTCTCTCTCTCTCTCTCTCTCTCTCTCTCTCTCTCTCTCTCTCTCTCTCTCCTGGAAAACAAGTAATCTTTTGTTTTTAATTGGGCTTTCAGGTGGAAGACATGTTGAAGCAATGATCCTGACAGTGAGCTCACCTGAGATTGAAGTTTATAGCTCACCTAACTTCATTCAAATATCCCTTTATTACTGCAGAACTGAGAAATGACAGGTAAAGGCATAAATTAATCCATTAGTGTGAACATGTTTCCATTTCAAAGTATGTTCATTTTGTTTCTACTTTGTCAGCTTTAATTTGTCATTGAACCTACAACGGGATAATTGTACCAGCATTTAAGTTTTTATAAGTTGTCAAGGGTTTCCCAAGTTTTCTAAAATTACATTTGGATTCCATTGACACTGCTTAATGTATTACAAGGTTACATGTGTTGAGACTTCACTCCCAACACCAAATTAAGTCAAAATATAAGTTAATTTAAAAAATATTTTTGTTGCTACTTGCTAACTACACTATACATAGATTGTGCAAAAAATCAGTGCAACCTAACTTAAAATGATTCATACATTCTATCACCAAATAGAGTGAAAACAAATTCATGACATAAAATTATAGATTGCTCAAAGCTAGAAAAGGCCTTGGAGTTTAATTTTATACCAGGATTCACATGTATAGATGAGGAAAAGATCAGGATGTGACAGGTCTTTCCACTCCCTCAGCCATCTGTAAGACATCCATCAAAGAGGTTTCTGAACATTTTTAATATATATCCCTGTGGGAGATGGATTGTTGGAAGACCTTGATTGACCAGGGTTAGGGTTAGGGTTGATTTATATAAACTCATTATCATAAAAATGATTCAAAGTTCCCTTCTACCACAAGAATATTGCTCATTGAAATTTATTGTAAATATTAATTGTGATGTTTTATAGATTTTAATATTCTTCATAAACATATGAATTATAGACATATTAGTATGTTTCCTTCACACTCACATTACTTTCGGAAGCCAAGAGTTATGTAAATCCTGAGTCCAAAGTTACCTAAATTGAAAGACCAGCAAAGCCATATGAGTGCTACAGTAAAAAAATAGGTAGCTAACAAGAATGCCCTCCCTAGGCCTGAGGCAAAACCCTGTTGCTGAAGAAACCACAGAATACCATCATTCAGCATCAAAAGACTCTTCGAGGTCTGGAATGGTAACCAGCCCCCAGATGGCAGTTAGTGCAGTGCTGGAAGACACTACACAAGCTGCCAGGGGAAGCTGAACAACGACAGCTGGTGTAAACAGACCACTGGCATGAAATACAGTCTGAGGCCACAAGTAGGCTGACCACACCTCCTACTGGGAGAGAAAAGGAAACCAGGAAAGGAGCAATTGTGCAATGGAGGAGCCTGGTCCTGGGGGAGACAATCAACAGCTATTAAATTTGGCCAAATATTCCACTCAGTGAGGGGGAACCCCTGATTGGAACCTGGGATTCAGGGCCATATGCACCGGATCCCATACTCTTGGGCTCCCAAGAAAAGATGCACTATGCGAGTGACTGCCCAGGAGGCTTTTGAAAATAGAAGCTAGGTAATCCAGATTTCTGTATATTTGTTAACCGATTGTTGTGGTCAGCTTTCTTGTTGCTGCGCAGATAGAACCCAAGCAAAGGCGGCTTGTGGAGGAATGGGTTTATTTGGCTTCCGGACTCGAGGGGAGACTCCATCCTGGCAGGGAAAACGATGGCATGAGCAGAGGGCTGGACATCACCTCTGCCACAGCACTGCAAACAGCGGCAGGAAGGTTTGCCAAATACTGGCAAGGGGAAGCTGGCTTATAACCCCCATAAGCCTGACCCTGACAACACAGCTTCATCGAGGTTGAAAAACCCAAACTGTCATCAGCTGAGGATCGATCTATCAGAACACATTCATTTGTTTGTGGGGGACACCTGGATCAAACCATGACACATATAATGACCTCATTCTCCGATGGAGATTGTGTTTCTATTTTTCAGGATACAGCGAGGGAGCTGTGGCCCATATAACCCTACCAACCGACCGCAGGCAGAAAGCTGAGATCCTGGCATGAAATGAGCCATCACAGTCATAAGGGGGAGGATCCATATGGAACCCCACAGAGAATGATTGGATGAACAAGGGACCCACAGCCATAGTCATTCAATCAACAAAAGATAAGCCAGTGAGACAGAAACCAACGAATCTCGACACAAAAACCCCTAAGCTCACAACACTAAAGCAGCCTCAATACTCACCCACCACAACTCAGAACTGAGCGGAAGAGGGGGCGGAAAGATTGTGAGAGCCATGGTGGGGGAGAATAGCAGAGACTTGGCAACCCTCAGTAACAACACATTTGGGTCATGAGAACCCAGCTGAAGACTGGGCTATCCATGGTCCCCTACCACAAAGACTGATACAGACGGCCCACGGAGGAGGATATCCAGCTGACTGGGGATGGGGGTGGGCAACAGGAAATTTGGAATAACAAATCATGGTTGGCCCACTAAACAATGTAACTCATTATGGACAATAAAGAGAAAAAAAAAAGAATTTCCTCCAGTGCATATATTAGGTCACTACTCTGAAATCCTCAATTTGTATTTGAAATTGTTATTTCTGTTTTTACTGAACACATTTCATCTTTACTCTGAAATTTGCAATGAATATGGGGAAGTAAAGGTGAACATTATTGATCCCACATTTATTTTTCTCTAACTGCCCATCTTACTTTTGAAATGCTGGAAATTTTGGTTCCTTTTTAGAGACCACTGATGAATTTTGCACAAAGAACTTTGAAAGTAAAACCTCCAGATGCCTGTCCTAAAAGAAGAAGAACACAGAGGCTTAATGGTCTCACTTACTCCTGTCACATGTGACTACTTTTATAGTTATGAATCCACATATGCAAGATTTTATTCCATCCTCATTGAGTATCAAACTTTTTACTTTTCTTCAGAAAGTAATTTTAATAATAGAAAATCATATGTCATTAAAATCAAACATTAAAAGTAAAATATTAAAATGTAAAAATCACCCACATTACTATTTTGGCATATTTCTTAGCAGTCATACTACAAGTTCATATGAAAACTTTAAATAGAATAAATAAGAAAAACACTAGACAAAATTATGTAAACCATGGAGAAAATTATGCATTCGTGTCACCTTTTTTCTGAATTTAATTTCATTTGTAATTGCCAGATTTCTCAGGCCAGTGTTAAACATGTCATTTAAATTTTAAGATATAATTTTCTACATTTTAACTCTTGAAATATAAGTAAATGCTATGCTGTATATATCATTTTAATGTTGTTTTTTCTCTTTTAAATTTTCCAAACCTAGCTTTTAGCTTGTCATCACCACATGGGAATTCCAGGTTCTGACATCTATTATTCATTATACTTGAGACATGGATGCTGCTGTGAAAGTGTTAATCTGAGGTGGGCTGGACACAGGGATAGATGTCCCCCAAGCTCCATTTTTACGTTTGGTCAGCTTAAGCTTGAACAGTACAATAAGACACGAATAGCTGAACCAACATAAAGTGCCTCAATGAGCAATATGGAACTTTTAATTTCGAAGATATCCCTTTGGACTTAATCTACACCCAAACCATCAGCTGGGAGACATGGATCATGGAGATATAGTGCACAAAAATGCACAGAGGACTGAGCTGCTAGCCAGGCCACCAGGTTCTGGGCTGATCTTACTATCACCAAAAATCATTAATCAAAAGCAAACTCAACATGCCAACTGTGAGGAGAGAAATATACACACCTGTAAATTAAGATATTTAAAGGTGTTTTGTGGAAACACTATCACTTTAGAGAAATCACATGTCTTCTAGAAAGCCCAGTTGTAACACTATATTAATGACAAAATTTAAATCATCCTTCTCCTTGCACATTAGCATGAAAGGAGTACTGTTAACTAGGATAAAACAATTTTACCTAGATACTAAATTAGATATGAAATAAATTAGATATTAAAATATTACATTCACCTATACATAAAATTACAATAAATTAGATATTGATACATTTATCAAGCATTGATACAAATCAGCTTATTTTTTTCCCTTACTCAATGTATTGACTGAGAAAGGGTGTTTTCATTTCCCCCTCATTCTAAAGAGGAGTAGCACATTTTTGTTAATATTTAATTTCTTTGGCATCAAAGGGATTTTTCTCTATTTACTTTGCTACGTTTCAGCAGTGTTAAATAGAGATTGTTTTGAGGACAATTTCCCCAGGGATCTGTTTACACATACTCTTCCATTCTGCTGCATTCTTTTTATCTGTGCAGTCTTCAGTCTCCCTTAAATTTTAATCTCTTTATTATGAATAAATATATACATTGTATGACCAAATCTTGTGAATGTGTCCCCATTTCCTTCCTCTCTATCTCCTACCCACCAGGGTCCTTCCTCAGTGCGCATACTGATCTGTCCATAGGGTAGGGGGGTTTGAACTGCACCAGAGGTAAGCCAGTTTTTTTCTACCCCCTTTGTGCATTCTTGCTGAGGGGGACAATGTCTCTGGATATTCTCGCCCACCATGGCTCCTACAATCTATCTGCCCTCTCTTCTAGTCATGGTGGGTGAATTTTAAGTCTGCTTTATTGTTGAGATCTTAAGTGTCTCTGGATCTTTGCCCCTGGGTTGTGATGGGTATCATTAGTGTTTGTCTCCATTGACCTTTCATGAGTTATCAGACTTGCTGTGGTGATTGGTCTCCTGTTTGTTTTGTCACTTTTTTGTTGGTTTCATTTGGGCCCTGTGTTAAGGCTAGATGTGATTTGCCTCCTGCCAGGATGTCAGCCACCATCCAATGTCTTGTTGATGGAATTGAGTTGTCCCTGGCTCGCTCACTGCCTTCTGAAAAATACAAACAGAATTTCCATCGGAGAGTGAGATCAATACAGGTTAAATGAGAAATGCTCATGTGTGCAATACTGGCACTAAACTGAAGTGGTTAAACAATGCCCTACTGATTGACTAAGTCATCCACTTAGTGACAAGGAACCCTTAACTGGAACTGGAATCCTTGCAAAATCCTGTGGGGACCAAGAACTCAGGCTCCTAGGGGAAATTCCCACTATCAGATAGTTACAGAGAGGCTACACCCATTAGGAGCTAGCCAAAATAGCAATGTTGTCTCACCAGGCACACATGAGCATTTCTTGACTTGCTGGTCTCTTCAGTATAGCCCTGTGTTCAGCATTCTTGTGACAACTGTCTATATAGTGTATCAGTGGTCTCTGCTTTCTCCAAATATCATTGACCAATTTTCCCTGTCAGCTCATGCAACACCTTCCAGTGCTACACATGCTACCATCTGGGAGCTGGTTACCATTGTGGATCTAGTAGGTTCTCTTGGTGTTGTTTCATCACACTCTGTGATTTCTTCAGCAATAGGGTCTTACCTTGGGCCTGGGACAGGTATTCAAGAGCTTTGACAGAAGTCTGTCACATTTAGGGATCTCATGTGTCTCTTTGATTAACAGTGTAGGAAGGAACCAGTAACTGGGGCAGGGAGAAGCAGGCCTGAGCAATTATTCTTGAGGTTAGGCTTCCTCCCATTCTATTCATGGCCCCTCTTACCTAGTGGTGCCCCCAGCTTCTTCAGGAGCTTACTGTATAAAAGCTAGGGTTTTATGGAGTCAATTCATTATTAGTTTAGTTTACTGTATGTGTGTCCCCCACCCTCCCATTCTGCCATAATTCTTTCCATTCCCTTTTAGAGTCTCTCCGTTCACTGACAGATTTTCTTTATCCCTTAACTTTATGACTTGTGATTTGGGGTTTGGAATAGATGGACATGATGAAGCATAATCATCAGTGCCAATCTTCCTTGGAAAATGCTTCATACATTTCTCTTCACAATCCAGTGCAGCTGGCCATGAGGCTGAAATTTGTAAGAGCTTATGGTGTCTTAATTACCATAGGAGTCAAATGCAGAAAATTTGAAGTTATTAAAAGTGCTGAACCTCTCCCATTTGCCAAGAGCACAACCTTCTTTATCCATGGGTAGAGACATTGTCTAGATTTTCAAAGATGCTTCAAAGAAGAAAATGTCCAGTCCTGCTCAATGACCTTCTTCTTAGTCCTTGGAGATGGAGCCCCTCCTCTCATCTGCCTCTCTTGCACATGATTTCTGTTGTATGTCGGTTGGGTTTTGCAGCATGCATGGACCAGCACAGAGACATGGAGAACATAGGCAGTGTCCTGGCTCCAGATTTCAGGCCTAGGAGGATTCTTTGGCAGATGAAGCACAGCCTCATTGGTTTTTAACATAACTTAATATTTAGGTCAGAACATTAATTAAAATTTATAGCAGCTTACAAAGTGATCAATGAACTAAACATAAAAACTAACAGTTTTATTTATTTTTTCTTTACCATTTTAACTTCACCAGATCTTGTAGTTCAAGTATAGCACTGGAAAAAGCTATTCAGCACAAAGGCGTATCAAGGATTGCTTTACCAGCTTATGTGATTAAGATATTCAATCCTGGAGCAAACTTTGACAGCATTTTCTGTTCCATACACTTATTTATGGCAAAGGTACTGAAACACAGCTGGGGAAGCAAATTCTTACACAGCAAGTGCAATGTGGTTTTTGGAGTAGGGAGGAATTGTGTAACCATCTTTCTTACCATAATGACAAAATATCATTTTAACTATGTTTAATAGCCAATATTTTCTTAGGGCCACAATTCTTAGGGTGAAATTTTTAAGATGACTGGTTTACCTTTTAAGTATAAGATGTGTTGTAGATTTCACTGAATCAATTTTAATGAGTATTGGGGGAATCATATAAATGCTCATATTTGTCATTCTGATGTACTTTACTATTGATTTTTCTGTTACATTCAAAACAAAAATATATAAGATTGAAAATGCATTAGAGACAAACTGTTGAATCATGTTAATATATGGTTTATGTTTTATAATGGTTTTATTAATACTATATAACTGCTGTTTATATTGATAGTTATTGTTTGGGATATTTTTATTTCATTTTGTACTTTCTTTGAAATTAATATTTATTATTATTTTTCCATTTTGGTAATAATTTACTTCAGGACAGCAATACTGGTTTTGTTCCTATATTTAACAAAGTAAAATGTATTTATGTTGGTTTTTACCAGTTTAATTAGTCTCCAAACCTGGGTCATTTAGTTCTGGGCACAGAGTGTGTTACCTGACACAGGGTCTTCCACCTTCTTCCAGCTTTAATACATATGAAGTATACATAAAGATCAACTGAAAAATCTGTATTATAAAGATATTGTATCTGCGTTAACATAAATTATATTTATTATATTTATTCCCTTATTTTGTTTTCTAACTTTGTCAAAGTCCATTAAGTCAGTATCATTCATTGATGTGTTTCATTAAATTCTATTCTTAACCATAATATCACCTTTAATTTCAGATATGAGAACTTTTTTCATAGTACTAATGAATAATGATAATTTACTGTTATAACTTTGAATATATGAATTTTGATATTGCCTAAGTTAGGTTGATAATCTTTAATATACTGTTGAGTTATTAATAAACAAACATCATGTTCTTCATAATTTAAGGAAATATATTTACAAAACACTTAAGTGTACATGCTTAAGGTCTCTCCTCATGGTTATTTAAAGACCTTCATTAAGTTTCATCATTATAAAATAGATTCTGGAAATTTTCATGCTCATGTTCATATGTTCATAGTGCTTTTTGCATTAATCATTTCAGGTCATATGCTTTATAAAATAATTTATAGAAACCATACATTTCTGTAAGACATAAATCCATTTTTGGCATGTCCCAGTTTTATCAAGAGTTGCTTTTGATAAATTGCTTACCTATTTTTTCAGGAATTTTGCATCAATGTTTTTCACTGAAATTCACTTGGAGTTTAAGTTTTGTCCTGTATCTGATTCTATCATCTATTTAAATATGGCCTTAGACATAGAGACACACGCTGTTTCTTTCTGAGTCTATGAAGGAATTTCAATAGGAGGAAATAAGTATGAAGAATCTTTGAATAATTCACCTACTATGCTATCTAAATTTCATTTTAAGAGAACATTTTGAATTACTAATTTAAGTGCAGTGTAATTTTGATTTTTTTCTTAAGATGGCATAAGAACATTATACTTTAAATGATAGACTCCAATACATCTAAACTTTAAATTTTATTTAAAATTGCACATAGTGATTAGGTGGTATGTGAGCTTTAATACACATATGAATTATATAAATTTTCAAATGTGATTTACAGATGAATCACCTCAAATACATCATTATTTCATTATTGTGGAAATATTCAAAATACTTTCTTTTGTAAAAGAATATTTTTTATATATTTTCAAGAAAAAAGTGGGTTTGACAGGGCCGCTAATTGCTGCCAACAAACTCCAGATGCATGCACCAGTTTGTGCATCTGGCTTTACAAGGGTATTGGAGAATTGAACCTGGCTCATTAGGCTCTGCAGGCAAATGCCTTAACCACTATAGCCCCTCAAAAATTCTTTCTTATAGCTATTTATATATTTATGATGCTATCATGCCTATAGTTGCTTGGCTTTGAAATAGCAACAGAACTTCTTACTTCTATAATTTTGTGATTTGTCAACTCATTGATTAACTGTTTCTCATCATTTAGGCTGTGCGGGGTTGGATAGGAGTCAGGACTGTGTGAGAACCAGCCTCTAAGCAAGGATAGGAAAAGGCTAGGACCAATGAGGATGCAGAAGCAGGAAAAAAGGGATCAGGGAGAGGCTGACACAGAGATGAGAATTATTTATATGTCACAATATCACCAATAAATATAAGAACCACTATTGGAGACTTGTTCCCCTGTGCCAAAGCACAAAGTAGGTATTAGATATAACTGTTTGTTTCATTTTATTCTAGACTTTTAATTTAATTTAATGATCTGGTGAAGATGATTAAAAGAACAGCTGTGATAAGGAAGATATTCAGAAAAGTATTTTCCTCCAAAAACTTTGAAATTTTTTATGTTTCATTTTTTGAATCTTATTTACTTACATATTCCCAAACTAATATTTTATGGAGTTTTTTTTCTAAAAATATTCATATATTTCATAAAATATAATTAGCATAATAAGTCAATATTTTTCAGACATCTGCACTAGTCAACATGTTTTCAGTATTCAATGTTACATAACATATCTTACCACTATTTTACTAAGATGATAACCATATGTGTGATTAAGGAATTTCTCAATAAAAAACCCAGCACATTGGTATTGTACATTCAATGTATGGGTTGAGGCCCAATGAAAGAATTATGAAAATATTTTTAAAGATTTATTAATCACCTACCCAAATGGGTAGAACACAGTGTAAACAATAAGAATTTAAGAGTAATAGGACACATATTACTAGAGAGTGAAAGTATGAAATACAAAAATTAGATTCTAATCTCCTATTTTGTGTTTACAGAAATATAAAATAGCTGTGATGGAAATTTGTTTAAAAAATCATTTGTGAGAAGAGAGAGACAGAGAGAGAGAAATATTGATACATTAGCACCTCTTGCCACTGCAAAGGAACTCCAGATTCATCTGTCACTAGGTGTACCTGGCTTTGTATGGGTACTAGGGAATTGAACTCCTGCTAGCAGGCCTTGTAACTTTTTAACTGCTGAGACATCTTCCCTGACTGGAAATTCTACCTAGCTATTTAGATATTCCATTTTAAGTGAATAATTTGAATAGATAAATTCTTTATAAATATCAGTATTTCCACTTCTTAAGAATGCTAAAGACTCTCACATTTCCAAGAGAAAAATCCATCAGCCTAAACATTAACATTCATGTAATTTCTACCGATACATAAACATTTCACATATAGATGGAATACTATGTGACCTTTTAATACCTATTTAGTTGATATGCATGTTCAAGTCAGAGCATGTGTATACTCAATTACTAATCATTATATTGTAGTAGAAACTTTTAAAATTCTTTCTTCAAACATTTTTGTACATACAGTATGTTGTAACATACATTCTCTCTATTCCGTGGTAGCACATCAGAAATTTTTACTTTTATGTAACTTTGTCTTAAGACTCAATGATAAAAGATTCCCCATCTTTTATTGGTGAACTGATCTTACTAAGGTCTGGATAAAGCTCGAGGCAGAGATTGAAGGAGCTGCACTGGAATACTGCTGGGTTTACTTAGGTAGCAATGTTGCTATGAACAAATAATATAAGGGTCTTTATGGCAGTCATGGTCCTCTTTTCCAAAGCACTGAGTAGGTCTGGGATATTGTTTGGTATTTGACTTCAGAGGTATCATGATCTAGAAACTCTACCTGTGAAATGTAAATAGAGATGTGAAAAGATCCTTATCTATAAACCTGCTTCTGTGTTGAGATTTTTTTTATTGTCCATAATGAGTTATGTTATTTAATGGGCAAATGATGAGTTGTTATCCCCAGTTCCCAAATACCCCTCTTCCCTATGCCCACTAGGCTGGAAATCCTCCTTTTGGAGGAGACAATCAACAGCTTTTAAATTGGGCCAAATAGTCCACTGACTGGTGGGAGCCCTTAACTGGAACTGGGGACTTAGGGTGATATGTACTGGAACCCAGACTCTTGGGCTCCGGAGAAGAGATGCACCATGGGAGCAATTTATAAAGAGCTACTATAAATATAATCTAGGTAATCCAGAATACTGTGTTGAGATTTTTGATGCATTGGGTAATGATGAGAAGATTCTTTGACTGAAGCAAGAAGATGAGTGAATAATATGAGGATAAGAATAAATTGTTTTACAATATTTTGTTGTTCAAATGATTCACTACCCTTTCCTATCGAAGGAAAGATCCTGAATTTGCATTCATCAATGAACAGAAAAAATATGTGGTGGAAGATTCTTAGAAAATTAATACTTCTCTCATTGCTGGGCAGAAGCTTCTCCATGGAATTTGGGAGACAAAATTTATCAGACTACTAAATGTAAGAGACTGTTGAGAGCTCTGGGCTAAACATGACATCTTTTTAACCATCTCCAAGACTCAGGAGAAGGGAGAGAGAAAAAATGTCAGTGATACAGAATAGGTGGGATTATTTCTTGGACATGAATGATCAGTGCGTTTGTGATGTCACGTTTGTTTTGGGGGTGCCCTACAGGCCCTGCACAATATTGAAACCATCAGTAATTTGACTTAGAAGATGAAGGAGGGTAAAAAGAACGAGACAGCAAAACAGAAAACTATCTTGGAAAGAGGAATGGGCTTCAAATAGATTAGAAGAGAATGTCATCAAAACATGATGTGTTCACATATTAAAGCCCTCAACAAGAAGAGAGAATAATATTATAAGTAAAACCCCAATGAATATGCTGCACACTGAGGGCTAAGAAATGGCTCACCAGGTAAGAGCAGGAGGACCTGAGATCACCTATTCTGGATTCTTCCCCAACACCTAGGCAGAGACATGCACAATTCTAACTCCAGTCTTTGGGCGAGGACAAGGATATCAGAGAATCTCAGGAGTGTGCTGGCTTCATGTAGAGTATATAAAGAGCTGAATGAATGAGGACACCCTCCTGTGTCTTCTGTCTTCCGCTCATGGACATGAGACATGTGATCTGTATATACACACACTATATTGCACCTCAAGTACTCTATACACACATGCATACACGCAGGGAAAAAAAACAGTTGTGTGTGTGATGAGTGGATCAGTTAAACTAAGCGTGAAGCTGCTTCTATTGGAAGGACTGAAAAAATGGTTAGTCAGTCATTCCCTGTGGTAGCAACCATATGTTTACAATCAGAAAGTAACAGCTGGAGATTGGACCCCGGCTTTTTAACAAATTGCACAACTGTAGTTTGTGTATCTACATTTATGTGTTTAAATAAACACATAGACATGATTTCTACTTATTAGAGTAACATGTGGTTTGGATGTTTAATTAAATAAAATTGTTTCAAATCAATCATGGAGCTGGAGGTATGACTCAATGTTTAAAGCTTGACAGACCTGGTCTGCTTCTCCAGTACCCATGTCAAGCCAGACCTACAAAATGGCACACTTGTCTCTACTTCATTTGCACCTGCTACACCCAAATTCATTCATTCATTCATTCATTCATTCATTCTATCTGTCTGTCTCTCTCTCTCTGTGTCTGTCTGTCTGTCACATAAAAAATTAAACCATTAAAAAAGTAAAAAATAAAATCAATCACACAATTATCTTCCCTCATCTGTCAGGTTAGTACTTTCACCTTGTTTCTGCAGGTAATTACCTCCACACTTTTGACTAATATATTTGTGTGGCTATATGGTCCTTTTGTATGTCATAAATAAAATTAAATTAATTTGTTGTGTGACATGTTCAACCTAATCAATTTCATTCTTGCATTTAATATTGCTGAAATGCCAAATTTAGAGGTTCCGTTTCTTAATTTGTTAAAGTTTTATTTACTTGTGAGCAGCAAGAGATTATGAGTTCACCAGAGTGTCTTGCAATTATAAATGAACTTCACACATGTGTACCAGTTTGTGCATCTGTCTTTGATGTGAGTACTGGGGGATTAAACCTAGGCTAGTAGGCTTTGTAAGAGACTTTAATTGCTGAGCCATCTCCCAACCTCACCTGATTTGGTTAAATTTGAATACTATTGCTTGTATTTTATTCTTTATTCCACAGTATAAATATAGTATTTTGATCATATACATTATGCTTTCAAAATATGGACATAATTACACTTTTTAAAACTTGTTTTGCTCTTTAAATCTGTTTAAATCATTTTAAAGTGATTTTGTATTTTGAAATTACTACATTGGTCAAGCTAGTTTATGAAACTGCTTAATTAGTTTGTACAGAGTTTTATCTTCACTACTTGCCTCTCCTAACATTTACCTCTTTATTCTTTTGTTAACATCAGTGTTTTCTGAGGTTACCATTATACTGTCCAAATATTGGAGAGCCTTACCTTTCCAGTGTCTTTTTGCTTGTGTCTGATTACACCTGCCCATCACGAAGTTCCTTCTGTCTCTCCTTCACTGATTTTCTAGGTCTGTCCATCACTGTTTTTTCTTCTCTTATCTTGCTAAGTCAACATTCCAAGATGGTAGTCATGATAAATAACCATATGCTTCCTATACATCTAAGGTTTGCATTCTATCTTGAATGGCGTTTAAATTATCCATAGAAAAATATTCAACATTGAAAGCATTGTCTTCCTAAATCCAGTATTCTTCCTAAAATTTTAAAGTTGATGTAATTTACAATTTTAGGCTTTTTTACACATTCTTACTTGTGTTTTCACTGTAGAAATTTATAGGCTCTTCTCTTTAATCTGGTATCCCCAGCTTTTCCAAAATGAATAGATGCTTTTGTTTACAAAAATTGTAAATATTGTGTCCATCAACTTGGGAAAGCTCTCACATTATATGTTCAACAATTATTCCTTATGTCTTCTCTATCATCTTTTTCTCAAATTCTTTTTCAATGTTTAACATCTCCTTTATTTATGGTTGTAACTTTATTTACTCTCTCCAGTCTTTTTTTCTCATTTTTAAAAAATATAATTCCCCTTTCCTATCTTCCCACCATTTGAAGGAATTTTGAAGTCTATAGTCACATTCAGCATTACAACATTCTTATTTTCTAATCATTTTCCCTAGTTTCTTATTTTGTGTTCATGGTGTTCATGTGCAGATAGATTTCCCGATCTTATATATTATTGCAAATTTAAGGTTTTTTTTTTACATTTACTTTTGACCCTTAAGTTATCACTCCTGTACTGAAGTCAAATTGCATGCTGGAATAAATTTCATTTGTTCACATTACAATTTTTTTTGTCAAAAATGTGGCTATCCCTATTTTTAGGGAGAAATGAGAAACAGAGTTGTACCTGTATGTTGTTTGATTGACATACTACTCTTGGAAAGACACTTGGAACCTCAAAACTAAAGGCTTGTTGGTCCCTTGTTCAAACTAATCAACTTACTTCATGACCATATTGATTATATTCTTTACAGAGACTGCCTTGACCTTCGATAGTTAGTGATGAGCAAGAGTGGTAAATGTCCTGCATGAGGAGAGGTGGCTGGTAAACAAGTGCACCTATTGATTGTAATCAATCCTCCACCACTCCTTCTCTTTCTTCAGCTGACATGCCCAACATTGCCCCTGCCCTCTAGCCCACACACAAAGCAGATCTGCTACCTGCTGGATACAGTTGGCTACTCTTCCTAACCTACCACTCATCCTTTGCAATTCTCCTTAGCTTCTTATTAGAATGTCTAAAAAATTATATCTTTGATATATTTCTGCAGTCTTATGAATTAAAACTCTTTAAAAATTACACTAATGTTATTTTAAAGGGATGAATGTTAAAAATGTGTGCTTATTCTCTCAATATGATGAGTTGTTTATTTTATGACTATAATTTCATTATTTCTAAGTTGTACCTGGAAGAGATCTAATTAAGACGGAATAAATTGTTCAATTCTTTTTGCATACAGGATTATGATCTCTTTTTATATAATTCTAAAAATTGAGTGTTTGATCCCAATCTTCACATTTTTACCCTAATTTTTTCTGTCAGTGTGGATTTGACTATGTATTAGAATGGACGATACATGACTGTCCTTTCACTTACACTCCCAGATGTACAATGTGGAGGTAAAATAGAGGTTTTTAAAGTGTAACCAGGGTTCCTTTCCAACCAGATTGTTGTTTGATGGCTTTTGTTTAGCTTTTCCTACCTGGATTTCTTTCCCTATCTGTTCCACATTCATGTCTACCCTTCCCCCAAACCAACTGGCACACTCCTTGAAAATTCAGCTCAAACACTCCTATTTCTACCTCTTATCATCCTGTCCCACATCTTGTGGGGCATTTTGCTGACTCTCTTCCATTAATGCAATATGATATTCATATTAAAGTTCCCAGCATATCTGAGTAGAGGCCACATTGTGTTTATAGACTATGATGTGGTCATTCAAGTGATAAATGTACATTCAAATCACTAGGGGACTTCTTGAAAATAAGCAAATCACCATGACAGGTTAACTTGTACTCTCTGGCAGGCTACACTCATCTCATGCGAGGCACCCCTCTCCTTTAGTGGGGAGTATCTCTAACTAGAGGTAAAACCTAATCCTGAAACTGATTGGTCAAAGATAGACCAACCAGCTGTCTCTCTGCTCACGTGGGGCAGGTACTCCTGGAACAGGAAATTCTGTCTCCTCTTCCTCACATGGCCCAGCAGAAGGACCTCTGAATCTCCAGGCTTTAAGCCTTTAAGGTAACCCCCCCCCCCCATTTCACCACAGTCTAATGGCTGTGGGGAGGGGCTGAGGTTCTTTCCCACATGAACCTCTTTCCTCATGATAGGAGCCCTCTGTTATCTTTCTTTCATCTGCTTCTTTGGCTAAACAGCACAGATTTTGCTAAAACCTCTCCCACGTGATCTCTCCCCACTAGTGGCTGGAGGTGTCTGTAACTTCTCATTTCCTTTATTGAGGTATGGTCTACTTTCTCTAATCTCACTCCCAAATCATCTAAACTTACTCCAGTCTGGAATAAACGTGGGTGATGAAGAAAATGCTTTCTGACTAAGTTTTTCCAATTCTTTGCCATGCTGAGATATGAATCTGGGGGAAGTGCAATGAGTAAAACTTCAGGTATTTACCCCACTGTTACGAGTCCCTGTTACATCAATATCTTTTACTTTGAGACCTACTGTGGTTTTAAAGCTTCTCAGGTAATTCCAAACTTCAGATGGAACAGAGAATCATTGCTGTGACATGTCAAGAGGAGAATCAGGTTTCATTGGCCATTAAAGTTCAGAACCTAGTGTAGTGCCTAATAAAAATGGATAGTGATAGTAGAGTGGTGTAACAATCATTCAAAACTAAATGATTTCAATCTCCTAATATTTCAAACACAGACGATCAATAATTATATTTTTGAAAAAATTAAAATTATTTTTTCAGTGGCTGTGTGTGTGTGTCTCTGTGTGTGTGTGTGTGTGTATACCAAGCTCTTTTTATGCTTCAAATAAACACTTGTTTTGTTTTAGGTGGGGAGCTGGTGAATTGAATCCATGCCAACAGGAGTTGCAAGCAAGCAACTTGAACAACTGAGCTGTCTTCCTGGCTATTAATAATTATGCTTTTTTATATAGTTCAGGTTCAAGGTTATTAATAATGACTCACATGAAAGCACTATATGAGACAGAAAGTGCCCGTTTGTAGATGGATATATTGCTCTAAAAATGTAGTTATACATAATATAAAATATACACAAATATTTGCATACTATAGGACCTAGATTTTGTATTATGTTTCACTATTTTGAACTCTTCCTAATCAGGAAATACAGTAGTTTTCAGAAATTAAATACTGTTGTGAAATAGAATGTAAAAGGAGCTGATAGAGGTAAAGTGGATATTAAAATCTGCTGTCATAACAGGATTAGTTATAGCTCCTCATCACATTGTGAAAATAAAAATAGGAGAGACAAAACACAGAAGGAAACAAATACCATACAAAGACGATCTCATCCTGAATTTAAAGCTGGAGATTAGCACTGCAGGTAGACAAAGGTTTTGCTAAGGAAACCATTAGCAGAAAGCTTTGGATTTCTATTGCCTGACACTTGCTGAAAAGAAAAATACATACGGATAAACTGATGGATTGATAGCTTTATTTCAAACAGAAAAATAGGTCTCCACAAATAGATTCTAAATCAAAAGAATAAGAACATATTTTGTTTTGTTTGGTTGCTGCTGTCAGCTTCTATCCCCAAACCAGCAAGGTAACACAGAGGTTTTAGCTGAAGAATAAGGTATTGGCATTCTTTTCTGAGTAAATGCAAATCATGGAACATCTTATTAGATTTCTTTGTCATGTATTAAATTACAGATTTCAATTTTAGATTCAATCAAAATATTATACTTGGTAAGTGTTTTAGTTACATTTGCATTGCTAGGACAAAACAACCAACAGAACACAGCTCAGGGGAGGAAAGTGTTTATTCTACCTTCCAGTTTTCAGATGAAGGTTCAAGGTTCATGATGGCAGGAAAAGATCATATGGCAAAGACTGGGCATCACCTCCTTGTCATGGCAGGAGAATGAGTCAAGCTCTGGTAAGAGGAAATTGGCTATAACACCTCTCAGCCCACTAAACATACTTCCTCCATCAAATCTCTGCCTCCCACATTGCACTCAGCTAGGGAGTAAGAATTTAAAACATGAGCTTATGAGGAACATCTTATTTAAACTACTGAAGTAAAGAACTATGGATTACTGGAGAATTCAAACAAATGATTTGAAAGTTATTGACACCTGACGAACTAATCTAAAGCATCAATGATGTGATTTACTTTCTTTTTAAAAAGGCAAGATACGGACTGGGGAGATAACTCCTTGATTCAAGGTGCTTGCAAAGCCTACTTGCCCATGTTCAATTCCCAGGAGACCCGCATAAAACCTGATGGACATTCACTTACAGTGGCAACAGACCCTGTTATGTCCAGCATACATACATGTGCAAATAAAGTTGAGTGAAAATGTAAAGGCAATGATGTTTTCTCTTCATTTATGTCCTACTAATGACAATTTCTGTCAGAAAAGGACATCTAAATATAAATAAATGGTTTCAAGATACCTTTACAAAATGGCAAATTAGCTTTGATTGGTAAATGAACATATGCTTTTAAATGCAGTAAAATTTTCTAGTAGTGATATTTTGAAAGTGAAATGTAAAAAAAAAAAACTTCATTTTTTATTAAAATAAGGATACTTGGGGAAGAAGATACCTTGAAGAAAATTTAACCTGTACAGAGGTGAAAATAATTCTTACACGAAATTATTTCCATAAGAGAAAGTGGTTGTCACTCAACTATGCCAAAACAGGAGGTCTTCTTAGTATTGAGTTATTAGGTAAAGAAATCACTGTGAACTGACATTGTAAAGTTTGCCAAGTACCTAAGTTAGACTCTATATTTCATCTCAGAGAGTAAGAGAGGGGCTTTTGTTTTGAAGTTCATATTTTAACATGTTGGCTCCCAGGTCATTGTCAAGAGATTCATTTTTTGTGGGACTAGCAAAAGTTTCTTAAAATGTTTATATTCTGAGAATATATATTCTTAGAAAAGATAGGTCAAGGGCCTAAAGTTAGGAAGAAGTGTGGTCAAAGTTTAGTGAAGTTGAGGGGAAAGTTTAGGCAGCTGTTCTGAGAAATTCAAAGCTATTATCTATGGAGGTGCTAGGATCTGTCAAAAGGGTGTTGATATTCCATGGTGTAGATGCTCAGGATGAGAAACTACTTCAGTTAAAAACTTGGCTTTGCCACTTACTGACTGCATAATCATCATAAAATGAAAGAAAAAGGCAGATACCTGCCCTTCTTTCAAAGTGACAAATTTCTTTTATTAAATATTGTATCAGGCAAGTTTTCATGTTTATAAAGTTAAGCGTCAGGCCCTAGTATGGGCAAATACCTAAAAATTTAAAATAGGAAAAACCTAACAGTAGTATAACATGTATTTGATTCATTTATTCACAGGACTGGAATATGGAAGAGCAACCTTGAAAAAGATAGTGATTGGAGGGAAGCAGAGAGAGGAACAAGGTCCTGGGCAGGAACAGGCAGTCCATTGGAGATGGTGATGAGAATTGCTGCTGGAAGGAATGCAGGATACCTCAAAGTGTAGAAATGCACATCCACTGAGGGAGACATGCTTTAAATTGTGGAAAGATGCTCTCCTAGACCATCCCTGAAACTGTCAGTGAAAATCATATGTACATCGCAGCCTTGTGAGAGACCCATAACACCCATGTGATTTGGTAGGAAATGGGAAGAGACCTAAGCAGAAATAGAATTGGAATCACAGCCTCCTACCCAAAGTACCTCATTTCCATTCTCCTCTGAAAGGGTGGAGGATGAGAATTATGAAATGAGACGTCATACGTTGAAACTGACCATTATGTGAAAAGCAGTCTGAAGAGAAACAAAGGTTTAGCACTGGATTATATGTTCAGAATAGTATTCCAGGTGGAATTTATGTGTGCTTAGAAAGGAAATGCAGGTGTCCAATGTCCACACTATTAACTGCTTATTATTGTCAATAACTTTTATGTGTGTATAAATATTGTATATTTATATAAATAACTCTCCTGCAGTATTATAATTTCAATAATACAAAATTGGTAATATGCTAAAACATTCATAGATACTGACTCATAATGAAAACCTGCCATTGCAAGAATGAATCAAAAATAGATTTTTATACTGTTTTTGAGAAATTATTATATGCAAAATAATATGTTTCAACTGGTAACATATTATGGACTTACTGATGCAGTATCGTTTTGTTCCTGCAGACATAATTGTTACTGGGTAATGGTTTCCACTTGGTTCTTGGCTCTTGGAAGAAAAGAGTTCAGCCAAGGCAGAGACAGTTTTAGTAAAAGTCTATTTCACAAAATAAGGCATTGGCATATGCCAGAAAGAGACTAAAATGTTTGAGGCTGATCCAAGGAGGGGTAGCAGAACATTTTATTTTGAGTTTTAGAAGTGTAGGGGTGGGGTGGGAGTGATATAAGTGCGTAGGAGTACACCTGTATGTACAGGCATGTTCATGTAGAGGTAAGAGGAAATCCTCAGTAGTTGTCATCCACATTTCTGAGGAAGATGCTCTTGGCTTTATTGAGGGAAAAATGAAATGATATTATATTGAAGCTAAGTTATTTGAATAAAATTCACTATGTAGGCTAGACTGAGTTGTTATTGAGCCCCAAAACTCCAACTGTGTCAACCTCCCTAGCACTGAAAAAACAAATGAATGCTACTATGCTCAGTTTTGTTGTTGTTGTTTAGCAGATTCTAAAGAAAATTTAAGGAATATTTTTAAGGTGGATTTTATATTCATGGAGTGAAATGACCATTTCCCCTCTCAAATCATGGTACTTTGGATATCACTTTTTGGGAATTCTTTGCCATAGTACTCTCGAAAAAAGAACTGTTGGGATCCAAAATCACAATGAAAATGAAATGATATTATATTGAAGCTAATGTCTTTGAGTAAGCAGACCCTTCAACAGTGCACATGTGATGACTGGGAAACTGCCTTGGTATCTTACTTTCTCATAATAATGAAAAGACCCTATGTGTAGCTTCAAGAACAGTGAACCACAGAGAGGTGGTCTGACTCCCAGGAGCCACACCTGCGGCTGTATTTTCCTTGGATCCCTGCAGAGGCGCTCCAGCTCCCCAATCTCACAATCGGAGCTTAATACTTGCTCAGATCCTTACATGTGAACAGTCTCTACATGGGATTTTCAAACCATTATTACTAGTTTCTAAAATAAATAAGATACACAGCCTTGGTTTCTAAGCGTTATGGCTATGTATGTGTGTGATTTTTGTATTCATTCAACTATTATTAAGAATTAGTGTAATTCAGAGGCAGAAAAAATTACAATCTAGTGGAAACATCCACCAGGTAAATGGATAAAAACTCACAGAGACAATAATAGCTATTGATGTGACTCTGTTTTAAAGAATTGTACAAAGGGTTATAATTTTTCTCTCAAAAATATAGATCTTGGGCTGGAGATATGGCTCAGTGGTTAAGGCACTTGCCTCCAGTGCCTGAAGCCCCCGGTTCAATTCCCCAGTACCCACATAGGCCAGATCCACAAGGTGGTGGCCTTGGTGCTCTCTCTCTCTCTCTTTCTCTCTCATCATCTATCTCCTGTATCTATCTCTCTGCTTGAAAAAGAATAAATAAAATATTTTTTAAAAAAATATAGATCTTGTTCCTGTTAACTCAGAATTCTGAAGAAATTTAAATTAAATCAGACTAAAGTTTAAGTAAAATATTTTCTCACTTAAAGAGAAAGGGTTCTTGCAAACAATTTGGGCCCTTTATGGGCCTTGCAATAAGTAAATGGCCATCATCTTACAACAAAATAAAAGTACTGTTGAGACTACTTGCTAAGTAACGATATAAGAAAAGATGGGTTGTTGCGTCTACAAAGGTTTCTGTCATTTCCAAAGTAGTATGCAAGTTCTGGTTTTACCATAAATATTGCTCCATGTTTAATGATAAAATTCCAGTTTAATGATATTCGCATAACAAAACAAACATAAAAGGATTCATATTAAATATTCCCTAAAGACAAGGCCTAGTCTTACACAATACGTATTTATTTATCTTAATCTCTGTATATGAGGCATTACTAATTTCTGTGTATAAATACATAACAAATTAGAAAGTAAATATATTAAAATGATATAAGTGGTCTATCATTCTATCATTATCTATTCTTTATGTTTACATGTATAGAGAATATATATATGGACATATGTATATAAGCATTACACACACACAAAAAAAAACACATATATTCACCCTATCATCAGAGTGTATATTTGTGGAAGACTGTAACTAAAGAAATTCCTTTGTCTTCAGGGCCCTCAGATAATCTCCTGCTTAGGAAAAATACTTTACTTTCAACTTTACAGCAACTGTTAAAAACAGAATTTGCTAAAGAAGATGAATATAGAAACTCATGAAAGCCAGGAGGAATAGAAGCCAAGATAAGTAACTATCTCTTTCTGGAAAGAAGGGAACATTATTCAAGGGAAGATAAATAGGAAGAAGGCAGAGGAAGTGTGAGATTAAAAACAATAAATTGGATCAGAAAATGAAATGGAAGAACTCCTGGATATGCAGTGTTCAGAAGTGGCAGAAACAATCTGAGAATTAGAAGGAGAGAAAGGAGTGTTTTTCCATCATCATGTATTCATTTAAACTATCCTCTGCTGAAATTGTCCAGGTTCAAAATTTCTGGTAACCACAGTCAGTTGGTTTTGAAAGGTTCCATGCTACCCTGAATTAGGGACTAACAGGAGCAGGAAGGAATAAAAGGGGAGCATTTTAAGAATAGCAAGTTAAAAATATATAAAAGTCAGGAACTTATGGCCTGTAGCCATATAGTTTCTGGACGTACAATCAATAACTATCAAACTGGGCTTTGTGTTAAATGAAAACCATCTTCAAGTACAAATGTCAAACCTGACCTTCTAACCTGTATCCTGACAAGACAAAGAAATGAAGTATTCCTTGTCAAGTCACTCTAGTCAAAAAGTAATAAATAAATAAGTAAACAAATAACCTATGTATCTTGTATGTGTTCCAGATTTAGTGTGATGTTCATCAGGAAAGCCTAGGAACCATAACTGTCACTCAATCAGCCTGTGCTCATTCCCCAATATGAGATTTATAATAAAATATATTTTCAATTTCTTACTCTGACTTATTTCTCTGGAGATGACAAGATTCAGAAAAAAAGTTATTGTCTGCTTTCTCTGTTTTAGACGTCAGCATCCACCCCACTTCTGGCTCCATTGTTTTTAGATCATAAACTCCAGAATCCCTGAGGTGTGTAATGGCAAGCTCTGAGTCTTGCTGAGGGTTTTCAGTTTCACTGCTCTTTTCATGTTCTTCTTAGTAGCTGATCAAGCCTCTAGTCAAAGTTCAAGGGAATAACAGAGAAAATCCTCCATATTTCTAGAGTTCTTGAATTTTCTTCATCTTATGGGATGAACTCTAAATTTATATTTAGCATCTACTATGTACTAGGTTCTTTGAGAAGGACACATAAATGAAAAGAATATTCACTTGGAGTAGCTGTTATACTCCGGGAGCTTATTGTCTGTTATCTTTTTAGATTTATCTTTCCTTCTGTGCCCATTCACTCAATGAGTAACTACACAGTGTCTTCATTTATCAGGCACCAGGCTGACATCTAGACCTACAGAATTAAGTTGATCCACATGAAATTGCTAATATGTCACTAAGGACTAGATATCAATGTGGTGACTCTGCATTGATGCACACTTGAGTTTATAACATTGTGGCAATTACTCTGTTAGAATAAGTATAGGGTACTTTCAGTTAGTATGGAAGAAAATGCATAACTTAAATGGAGACATTTAGGGTGCTTGGAAAGAGTTCCTAGAATATAAATAGAAACAGTATGATTAGCAAAAGGAATCGCAATGCAAATATCTCGAGGCAAGTAAGGACATGGACAGAATGACTCACTAAGAGAAACTGGAACTGGTGGAAATTTAGACTGAAAAGATGTCAAGGGCAAAACCAGAAGAACCTTGCTTTGTAGTTAGTCATGATAAGATTTATTGGCTTCCTCAGCAAAACAGGGCAACATTCTGAGAGTAAAACTCTTTAAGCAAGGCTGGAGAGATGGATAAGTCATTAAAGCCTTGCTTGCAAACCCTGACTGCCTGGGTTTTATTCCTAAAATACCCACGTAAAGCCAGAGTCACAGAGTGGTGTGTGCATCTGAAATTCATATACATATACAGTGACAAGTGACCCTTGTAACTCACTCTTTCTCTCCTTTCTTTATCTCTCTCTATTTGCGAATAAATAAATAATATTTTATAAAGAATGTTTAAGCAAAGGAGTACTACAATAGAATAACAATTTGGAAATCCAGAAATTAAAAAGTAACTAAGTAATGCACTCAGCAATGTTATTGAGCTCCAGCTATGTAGATACTGTGACAGCAGCACTGATACAAGGAGACAAAATTCTACAGAGCTCAGTCTCCTAAGAAAGCCAGACGTGGTTATGGCTCATGAAATTACAACTACACAATATGCTTGAGAAGGGATTCAGGGAAGATATCACGAGGAACACAGTACTCCAACGTGCAATGCCTGACATACTGAAGAGAGCTCTCAGAAGGGCTGAAGGCAAAAAAAAAAAAAAAAAAAAAGAAGCAATAATTAGGAACTAAGCTCAAAGGGAATAGGATTTCAATTACTTATTTCTGAGAGCATTTCAAGGAACTTTTTAGAAATGTTTCAATGGGATGGATTAAGTATTGGGAAAAATATTTCAAATGAATGTCAGCTTGTTAGTCTGAAGCAGATACCTAGTGGTGCAGAATATGTACTGAGAGAATGAAATCCTTGCACTTGATCTGGTCTATGGGATTTATGAGGCAGTGAAGAAATAACTAAGATGCTGGGTGGGATCCAGATCCCTTAGGAAGTAATATTTGGATAATGATTATATAAATTGTCATCACGATTCAAAATAGATGCAGATTTTCATTCACTGGATGAAAGAATTTTGCAGACATGAAAGCCAATCAGCAGCTTATTAAATAGATATGTCCATAGCACAAGGAAAGTTACCTTAACTGTGAAAAGTGGACTAAAAGAAAGAGAAAATGTCTTTGGCATAATTAAAGTTTGTTGTCTTCTCACGACTTGGTAGTGTATTTCTTTTTAGTACTCAATAATAGTTCATTGTCTGAATATCTAACACACTTGAGAGACTTTAGGAAAAATACAGAGATGCAGAGGTAGATGGATCAATTTATATCTTGAGTTTTATATATATATATATATATATATATATATATATATATATATATATATATATATATATACCAATACTAAACTTTAGAATATTATTGAGATATTCCCCTGGGAATATTTATCCAACTAAATTATTTATACATCTCCACAAAACACATGTTCTTTTGTCATTATAAGTCAAAGTGCAAAAAATATCTACCTCTGCACCAAAAAGAAAAAAATTCCCTAACTGCTTTCAAAGTCACCATGCCCAGCCTAAAGTCTAGACAATATCTCTCTCTGTCTTTCTTCTTCTTCTTCTTCTTCTTCTTCTTCTTCTTCTTCTTCTTCTTCTTCTTCTTCTTCTTCTTCTTCTTCTTCTTCTTCTTCTCTCTGTTAAATACACACACACACATACAAATAACTGTTTCCACAAACTCATTTTCAACATGTATGTAGGATTGGCATTTCATTGGAAGTCAAGGAAAGAGTTTCTAAATTTCATAAGTATTTCCAAGATTTCTAAGGATTTTGTGCCTTTACTCTTTTAATTAATCTTAAAATAGTCATCATTATAATTTCAATATTGACTTACTCTGTATCAAAACACAGTTAATCTCATAAATAATGTGTTAATAGTGTATGTATCTATAAATCACAGAAAATATATGGGAGAAGTTAATCTGGAAATGACCAATAGAGAAATCAAGGATAGGACCTGAATAGAACTGTGTTTTCTGAAGATATAAATTCAAATTCATTACAAAACACACTATGAAATGATACAATTTTCTATGACAATGTAATAGACACTTATCTCTTCATGGGATCCTACAGATACAGCAAATTTGAGCATTGATCTCCAATGAGATTCAATGTCAAGTATAGAAAAGTAAATTAGATGTGCGAAAATATTGTGTATATACATATAATTTGATAAGCAATGCTTACATTCTTAATAAAGCAAATACTCTCCCTTAGAACCTCTGTTTCTGTGGGCTCATTATTGACTCCAAAGAGTGCATTCACTTATTTATAATAAGTAATTTGCAGTTGAAATAGCTTTATTTAGGATGTGGCTTTCTGAAGAAAAATACCCACATTTTGAAGACCCTTTAAAATTGCAAACTCAGGCTAGAAGCTCAGAATACAAGATTAGACTTTTTTTCTGTGCAAATAGTGAATATTCTTAGGAACAGTACACAGACATGTAATTAGACAATGTCTAATTTCCTTCATTCATCAAACATCTAGTTTCCTTCATATACTAGACAAAATAGTCTCAGTAGAATTTCTTAACTAAGTGAGCATTATAAAGATGATTACTGCAAAATATTCCCTTAAAATTATTTAAAATAAGCTTTTTATTTGAAGGTTTAGGTAATTTTTTAAATATGTATTTCTTTCAAAGTTTAAAATAGCAGATTTTAATTATCAATTACCATTTAGCTAATAAACCTGGCTTGTTGGTGAAATATAGTTAGGATTTTAATTTAATTTTTTAGTCAAGATGTATGTAATTTTATGTATTTTAAAACAATATTTAATTTTATATTCTGAAAATATTTTAAATAACTTCCTGTTTTAAAAAAATCTAGCATCATTAGACCATAAAAATTGAATGTTAGGAAAAATATAGATGAAATATTTCATTCCTGAGCTGCTTAGAATAATTTTTAAGCATCTTTATGCTTATTTGCTCATATCACACATTCACACACATGCATACACATACTGTATGAGTATATCTATATATGTGTGTGTATATAATGTGTGTGGTGTGATGTATGTGCATCTGTGTTCTATGCTTCTGTGTGCAGAGGCCAGAGGGAAATATTCTCTTATCATTAATCTGCATATTTCCTTGAGATGAGGTTTGCCCCTCAACCTAGAGCTAATAATGTCTTTCAGAAAGGCTCAGTAATTCTTCAGTCTCCCCTCCTCCACCACATGGTCATGACCAGCTTTGACAAGGGCTCTAGAGAGTCACACTTGGCAGCCATTTTTAAATATTAACCACTGAGATAGTTCCTCAATCCACGTGTCTATATTCTTAGTTGATTATTTTGTGTGACAATATTTCTAAGATTATCAATATGCCTTTTAGGCTGGAACTGCCAAATTTTCCTTGTTATTTATTAAATTTCAAATGTACAAGCATGGAAATTGCATTCAAAGTTGTTGGGAATAAAATTTAAAAAGCAAATATATTCCCTTCTTTCATGTTCAGTGTTATCCCCTGAGAACAAGTAACAGTCATCTAACATTTCACTATCATTGTAAGCCATAGTCAATTTTACATCATTACACTTCTAGGTGCAAGTAAGTCATTTTCTAATTTTGAAAATGAGAAAGAACATGATTAATAGCTCAAGTGAAGTTTCAAATAGGTTTGGTGTCACATAAAGGAAGAATAATATAATTTACCCCCATTGTTAAAATTAATAGCTAGTCATTACAACCTAGCTTACATCTATTATTTTATCTCTGTTTGAATATGTTTGCCATATTTTGTTCCTATAGCCCAAGACTGTATCTGTAAAATCTGGCTACAGAGTCAGCAGTTATTCATGCTTTCATGTGTTCCCCCTGTGCCCACAAGCTTATATCCTGAGGTGATGCTGAAAGAGCCCAAAGAAGAAGCAGCCTAAACCAGAGTGAGTGTGCACTCATCACTTGACTCCTGTGTTCCTTTTCCTATCTCTTGGTGCTGTGCAGGCTCAGCCCTGGTCCAGCAGATGTAGATCCTGCTATGCTAATGCGTCCGCCTCTGCAGAGCCATGAAGAAGCCTCAAATTTGTTTGGTAGAAACTATTCTGTTCTTTTAGCATTGAGCCCAACTCTAGAACCCCATGGTTGACTTCCTTAGCAAAGTCTTTTATGTGAGGCACTTTTAATTTAGAAAATACAAGCACCTAGATATCACCTTTCTGGTATCATTCTCAGATAGCAAATGCACTGAACTGATGGCCTTTTTTTGTTTTAAATATTCATCACTAAATGACCTTCCTTTCCATAACAGCACAATAGCTTTTTAACAAACTTCTACATGAAAAAACACCGATTTTCCAAGGTGTTCACTCCATTCCAGATGAGTGAGGATCATCTTCTCATATAGAGATTGTTCACTCCAGGTGAACATCACTCACATTAAGGAACAGAATTTCCTCAGAAAAGACCAGCATTGTCTGTTTGGTTGCTTAATTTTTTGATGCAGGGTCTTTGTAGTTCAAGATGATCTGGAATTCATGGCAGTTCTCCTGCTTCAGCCTTCTTAGTTCTGGGATTACACCACAATGAACTGTGCAGCCTGCATTTCAGCAAAGGGAAACTGAACAATGAAACAATGGCATACTTTTAAAAATCTGATAGATTTTCAAAGTGAAGAAAATGAAAAGGGTATTATGAGATTGTCACAATTCTATAGACATTTAACAGGTTTCTTGATGTAAAGTTTATATATGATGTAAATCCCCCATCTAATGATGATGAATGAGTGTTTCCAGTATGTTTCTAATACTGTACCACTGAGTTATTTTGAATGGAATGGCCCCATAGCCGGAGATATGTTGGATTAAGGGTAAGTGTCCTACTTAGTCTATGGCAGGCAGAGCCCTGCTGGAGGAGTTGTGTCACTGGGGGTTGAGGGGGATCTTGGGTACAGCCCTATTAGATGTGTTCAGAGGAGCCACTTTGTGCTTGCTGATTCTCTCTCTCTCTCTTTCTCTCTCTCTCTCTCTCTCTCTCTCTCTCTCTCTCTCTCTCTCTCTCTCTCTCTCTCTCTCCCTCTCTCTCCCCTCTCCCTCTCTCCTACCACAACCATGGATTTAAAATACAGTCAGTCAGCTTCATTTTTAAAATATATATTTTTTACTTTTCTCACAGTTTAATAATGGATATAGTTCATCACGCTGGGGAAGGCTTGGTAGCAGGAGTGTGAGGAAGCTGGACACATTACATTTACAGTAGGTAAGCAGAGAGAGATGAATGCAGGTGCTCAGCCTGCTTTCTCCATTCCCTTCATTCCTTCCTTCTTTCCTTTCTTTATACTTTTCTTTCTTCCTCTCTTTCTTTCTTTCTTTCTTTCTTTCTTTCTTTCTTTCTTTCTTCTTTCTTTCTTTCTTTCTTTCGTTCTTACTTTCTTCTTTCTTTCTTTCTTTTCTTTCTTTATAAAATAATTGTATTGAGAATTTTAGTAGATGACCATACTCTAATTTGGTCAAGCTACTGTCCTAATACTGCCCCCTCCCATCCAATAAAGCTTTCTCAAGGAATCTGTAAACCTGTAAAAACCACCTTCCCTCCCTTAACCAGCTTCCAGTCATGTATTTGTCTCAGCAACAAAAAGGTAACTGTGACAAGCACCATCATCACAATCTAATTGTAGGAAGTTTTCAGTTCACAGAAAAGAAACTTCATACAGAGTGGCAGCAGTAATGCACTTTCAATCTTTGAAGACTGTTGTTGTGGACATTTTGCATTAGGGAGTTCTTGCTACATATGATATTAAGTAACTTTTATTTACATTAGCATATGTTTTCAATACTTATCCATGCTTAAGCATTCATAATTATTTTTATTGATGAATAACATTCTACTGTATATGTGTGTCACATGTTATTTTCAGTAGATTGATAATACTGCTCTTTCTACTTTTGGCTATTTTCACTAACACTTCTTAGGAATGTATCTCTAAGTTTTGTGTATAGAAAATACTATATCTCTTAAAATTGTTGGAATTGATTTTGTGTATAACTTATTGAGGAATTGCAAGAAAATGCTATTTTTTCATTACTATATTGAAGATATAAAAGTTTTGAGTTTTCTACTTATACCCAAAGTTATATGATTTGTTTTTAAGATAGCAATCACTGTGGGTAATTTCTGACATCTATTAATTGTTTATATTTTCATTACAGTATAATTAATCATCTTTATTACTTTTCATAGTTTAATGTTCTTTCATATTTCTTCATAGAGAAAATAACTATATAAATCATAAATCAATTTATTAACAGAGTGTAATGGTTAATACTGATAGTCTATTTACATGGTCAGTATTTGTCTTTAATAAGCAATTTAGGTTGTTTCTAAAATTCCATTTCATTTGAGTTAGGTGAATTATGTATCATCTAGTTATTCATAGTACTTTTGATACCTGATTTTCTCTTTTACTCTTTTTAAGCACATCTTAACTCAATAAGTATTGATTGCAAATTAAATTTACTAAACTATAGAGCATTATTAGCATAAAATAGTAAAATATTTTTATAAACATACAAAGGTATCATTTATATATATATATAATGCTGACTATAAAAACAGGAAAGAGGGAGGCAGTGTAATTAGCAAAATGGGTAACAGGAGGGGAAGATATCTTTGAACACTGAACAATATAAAGACAATTTGTCATGTATCATGGTGTTAATAATAATAAATGTGAATGTATAAATGTTAGGCTATAGACATTTAATACTATATGTAATTTTATAAAATATAGTTAGCTTACTGAGATTAAAACAAGATAAAATATAATGTTACCCCAAATTATTTATGTTTGTACCTTTTATACAAATTCTATTATTTTTCATTACAAAACCTTAATAATTGTACATCAGAAAAGTGACACCAGAGAAATATTAAACAACCAATTCAATGCCGAGAAACCATGGAGTCAATTTCGTTTAAAAACAGTACTTCCTTTTACTATATTCTCTTCTTATGTAAAATATCTAAAAAATTTATTTTGTAATTTTGAGTCCATTTATTAAAAACTAATAGGATTTTTTTCCATGTCTTCGTATGTGAGGAAGTGTTCATTTACAACTAATTTAGACCCTAGATATTTCTTGAGAATTGTTTTTCATATTTCCAGTGAGGAAAAGATTTAACCTTTTAGAAATATCAAGAAAACAAAGCAGAAGTACCCATGTGTCAATATACTGTTTTCTTTTGGATTTTTACAACAAGGTCTAAGCAAGACACCATTACCATAAAAAGGTGATGGGTCAGGAGACACCTGTAGTGTACTCATAGAAAGATTCTTTTTATATTGTTATGATCAGAGATGTTCACACATGTCTAACACGTTTTGCTAATTAGCCTTATACTTTTATCATCCTGATTTCTAGTAGACATTCCAAATAAGATGATTAACTTCCTTGTGAAATTCCTTGAAATAAAGCAAGAATCTTACTTCTGAAATAGCAGCATAGTGAGTAAGGTCTCCTGATGACACTAATCACAAGTGTGGTGCTCAGAAGGACAGAGGCATTGGTAAAATTCTTGCCTATGTCTTCCAAGCCACACATTAAATGATAGCTAATTTTCCAAAAAAAATAGAATTAAGATTAGATTAAGATAATTTTTTTGAGGAACAGTATGAATCTTTTATCATAATGAAAGCATACCATTATTCCTCTATTGGTTGAAGATGAACTTGAAATTTGTGTTTGATGGCATAGAATGCTTTTGAAATCACTCAGTTAATCCTCTCTGAAAGATTATGAAAAATGAATATGGTATCAAATTTGCAAAAATCCATCCAAGAACCTGCAGTAAAATTATACTAATTATAATACAGCAAACAATCCTGTAAAAACAGAAATTAAAACATATCATTAAGAAGAAAATGACTTTCTATAAATACTTTACACTAAAATCCTGAGAGGGGTGTTATGTTTCAGCAAGGCAAACAGCATATAAATTAGATTAATAAATTTCAATTTAATAAAAAAATCTTTAAGAATTGCTAATTTGATAATAGTCACTAAGATTTTATTGAGCAAAGGTTTTGGAATAATGCAATATAGCATTATATACAGTTTACTGATCATTGTTTCCATTGCATTATCGTAGCCTGAGTCATCAAGGTTGACTGTAAAGGCTTATTATTATTGTTATTATTATTTACTTAATGAACTCTAATAATAATTTTGTCAATATTTTTCTTAAGTAGAAACTTTGTGTATACAAATCATATGTTGGTACCTCCATTTCCCTCCTCCTTGTTCCCATTCCACTGAGGGCCCTCCTCAGTGGGATTGCTGGAATGAACCAATGGGTTGGGGGCTACGAGTTCTGCAAGAAACAGTCAGTCATTGTGGGGTGGGGTATGTTTATTCCCCCAACATGACTCTTACAATCTTTCTATTCCCTCTTTCACAAAGTTCCCTTTGCATGGTGGGTGAGTTTTAAGTCTACTGTAGTGTTCTTGAACCATTAGCAGCTTCTAGATTTCTGCTTTGGAATGTTTTGAGAATCTGGAGGGTCTGTCTTCATCACCCTGCCTGGTTGTAAGGCTTGTTGCTCATCTCTCCACCTCCTGTATGGTTTCACCTGGACCCTAGCTGATGGGCTGAGGGGGGGGGTATCTTCACCTGCCAGGGAGTCAGCTATCTTTTCTGGTCTTATTGGTAGAATTAAGTTGTCCACATTTCTTGCTGCCTTCTGGAAAGTAGAAACAGATTCTCCAACAGAGAGTGAGACCAGTATATATCAAATGAGATAAACCTTGTCAAAATTTGGCAAGATTGCAATGTGTGTAGTCTCTCTTTAGGTCAATGGTTAGTGGAAGCTTTCACCTTGGAATCCAGATTCTTAGTCTTTATAAGAATGTAGCTTGGGGCCACTCAGTTCTATCAACAAGACACAGGATGATGGCTGACACCCAAGCAGATGAACCAACCATAACTGATCATAAAGGGTCCAAATGAAACCAATGAGGACATGATGAGATGGACAAGAAACCTACCTGCACAGCAAGTCAGATAACCCATGAAAGGACAATGGAGACACCCAACACAATCCAAAGCAGAAATCCAGATACTCTTAAGACCTCAACAATAAAGAAGACTTAAAACTCACCACCATGACTGAGGAAACTGAGCAGAAGAGGGGAGCAGAAAGATTGTAAGAGTATGCGGTGTGAGACAATATCCAGAGACATTACCCCCTCAGCAACAACACAAAAAGAAAAAAAAAACTAGCTACCACTTTTACAATTCATAACCACCTATCCCATGTACTGGTCCTACAAGCCCAGTGAGGAGAGCCTCCAGAGGTTGGGGACGGGGAGGAAGAAAGTGGGGTACCATCACAAGACTTGTTCATAAAATGTATCTAATTATTAACAATAAATATGTTTTTTAAAGAATGTGGCTTAGATCCCAGTTCTAGCTATGGGTTCCTTGCCACTGAGTGGATCCCCTCCCTTGATTATCCACCTAAGTTGAGTGCCATTATTGCACAGATGTGTACATCTTGTCGTGCTGTTGTATAGCAGCTTCCCTTCTTTCTCCCAACAGGGTTGTTCTTTTCCCCTGGCAGCACTATACAGGCTAACCATTTGAGAACTGGCTTCCTTTCAGGTTCCAGCAGGGTCTCTCCCATATTGTGAGTTGGCAGCCTGTGGTGTCTTCAGAGCATTAACCTTTTACCTCCATCACTTTTTTCCACTTCCTTCTCCTTCTTTCCTACAGTTCATTAACACTTTCTCCTGTCCAGGATCCCATTTTCTCCTCCTCCTGTCTATTCACTTCTCTCCCTACTTACCAACCCCACACACCTTCCCGTTATTTTTCTCTTGTCCTCTTCTTGTGTCTCCTCTCCCCTCAAACACCTTTCCGTGTCGTGTTTCCACTCTTCTCCTCCTTCCTCTCTGCTCCTTCCTCTTCCCCCTCACCCTCCTACTATGTCCCCTGTCCATTCTCCCCTCTCTTATGCCCCATCTTTCCCTCCTCACTCTTCTCCTCTTTCCCCCTTACCCTATGGCCTATAGCCTATATCCCTCATCCTCTGTTATATTTTCTCCCATTTCCCTTAAGTCCTCACCAACCCCCCCTCTCTCCCCTCATCCTTTTTCTGTCATCTCTAACATTAGCCAGTCTCTCTTACATTCTCTCCCCCAACCCCACACTTTGCTCACCCCTCTCTCCCCCACAACCTCTTCTCCCTAATTCCTCCTTTAGAGTGCCTCCTCTCCTCACTCCCCCACTCTTGTCTCATCTCTTATCCACTCCTTTCCCTTCTTTCCCTCTCCCCACAATAACCAAACCCTGTCCCATGTCTTTCCTATTCCTCTCTCCACTGCTCTTTTCTTTCTCTTGTATCTTCTCTGCCGCCTCCACCTCTCTGTGGCCTCTCCCACATGTCCAGGCACTTTTTTCTCTTTGTACCCACTTGCTCCTCTCTTTTCCCACCCACTCCCATACGTCCCTTGTCAGAATCTCCTCTTTTACCCTCTCCTCCACCCTCTCTTTACCCCAACATGTCTATCTTAAATATTCTTCTTTCTCCCCATCCATGTTTACATTTATCTCCTCCTACTACTTTCCTCTGTAGCATATATTTTCTCTTTCCAACACTCTATATTGAATATTTAGTCTTTTTCCTCTTTCCCTGAGTCTCCCTTTCCTGCTCTCTCCACCATTTGCTTGTGTGTCTCTCTCGCTCTCTCTCCTTTTCTCCCCTTTATCACTTCTCCCATTCAATTTTTCTCCCTTTCCCTTACCCTTCTCCTTTCTTCTTCTCTCTAAACTCCCTTATCCCATCACCCTTTCTATCCTCCCAGCCTCTCTCCGTTATCCATACTTTTTTTACTCCTTTTTCCTCTTTCCTTTCTTAAACTGACCCCTCTTTCACCATCCCAGCTGTCCCCATTATCCCTACCCCTCCCTCCATTTATGCCCTTTTCTTACCTCTTTCCTTTTCTTATTCCCCTCTTTCCTACAGTGACCTTCTTCTCTTCATCTTCTGTTTTTCTCACCTTTTCCCTTGGCCCCTCCACTTCACCCATCATCTCTCTCCCCTTTAGCCCTCTCTCTTTCCCTCCTCATTCCCCCTAGTGTCCCCACTACTATCCTATCTCCTGCCTCTTCCTCACTCTTCTCCCACCACTGTTCTCTCTTCTTTCTCTACTCTCCTTTTTTCCCATTCTGTACTCATTTCCTCCCCTAACTCCTTTTACTCTTTCAATCCTTACTCGCCCCTTTCATCTCTTTCTCTCATTCACCCCACTCAATAAGTTGAGTTGTTCCTAAGTTGAACTAAATAAGTCACCTCACTCTATTAGCACCATTGAATATATTGGTACAAATAAATTTTTAATAACATAAATCTTCAGTCAAAGTGAAAAGACAGTTGGTCAAATTTAAGCTCATATATCTAGACAAAGAAACACCCAAGCAAATGATTTCCATGAGGTGTTTCAGTGTTGATGACAGAGCTTGTTTGAGTGCTCAGATGCTATGTTTTGCTTGCTTTCCTACATCCATGAGTGCTGAAATCCTAAGAAGCAGTAGAAGTGAGGAACACATTCATGCTCAGCCTTTGCAGAGTTGACTTGTTTTATGTTTTAGTACAATAGAATTCACAGGTTTCTAATTTTTTAAAAAAAAACTTTAGTTTTATTCAATATTCTTTGAAAATGTCATACTGAAAGTTACATAAAATTAATGAACAGAAGCTATCGTTTAACAATCCATAAACAGGGTGTTAGAAGCATAACTATATGTAACAAAGCAAATTGTAATTTAAGACAATTTTGATGACAAATGAAAACGTTTCCACCTGTATTATAGAGAAATTAAAATAGTTAAAACTGAATGTTTCCAGTTGAATATCTATGGTGTTCAGATATCCTCTCTAACTCATATACCTCATAAATACATCATATATATCATTAAAGGTAAAATTTAAATAATGTATGGAAAATACTGAAGATAGGTGAAGATGGAGTGATAATTTGATTCTAGGTTAGGATGTGGAGTGCATACAATCCTAAAGAAAATAAGATAACTTTCACATACTTCCATTCTTCCATCCTGTCATGTGTAAGACATGATATTAATTCATGGATTTAGATATCTACAAATACTATGTATATTTAAAGCTGTTCACTTTCTCCTTGTTTCTGTGCTGAATTTTGCTCACTTCATGGCAAGACAATGCAAAGAGTATTATTTTACTATTTACTTTTGGTTTTGTATTTGAAAGGCATGTGAACTTTTCAAAAAACTTAATTTATTATGTAGTAATCAATCATCTAATGATTGGTTGTGCTGGTTTGAATCAGATGCCCCAGTAAACTCATGTGTTTTGAATAATTGATTTTCAGCTTGTGGCAATTTGGGGTTGGTAATATTGATGGAAGAGGTGTGTTATAACGAGCAGATTTTGGGGTGTCCTAGCCAGATCCCCTTTGTCAGAGCTTGTTTCAGTTTCTTGATGATGGTTGTCATCTGCTGTGGCAAGGAGTGATGCCCAGCTTCTCCTCTTACCATGCTTTACTCTTTCATTATGAAGCTGCCCCTCAAGACTCTAAGCCCTTTCCTCCCATCAAATGTACCAAAACATGAAGGTAGCTACAACAATGATAAAAACTAAGATGATTATTTTGCTAAATTTATTTTTTCATTTTCCTATGCGTAGGAAGTTCTGCACTGTATTCATTGTTGATGGTAGTATGCTAGTGAGGAAGAGCAGGAAGCAGAGACAGAGAAAACAGACAATTTCCTTTCCAAATTACTATAACTTTTCATGCCATGAAAGCTTGTTTGATAAGCACAACAACTCAATACTTTTGTGTGCATAAATGTATCTCCCAGGGGCAAAAGGTAGTTTGTTTCTTTTGGAGATGCTCAGAGGTAAGAGGGTATGATTAGTAAATGACAAATAGAAGTATGTACAACATCTGCTTTAGGGCAACCATTTGGGTCATTAGTTAGTTTAAACTTTTTCCAACCCTAGTCTGGCAATGACAAGTCTAGCTTGAGGTGTTTCACATCACTTGACAAATTAAGAAATTCCCCTGCCCTGATGAGGAGTGATGAATGGGAGCCAGTGATGCAGGTGAAATGAAGCCTCTGCACTGTCCTGTCCTGCTGAGTCAGGGTTCCACTGACAGCTGTCCCTCCAAGGCCAGGGAATAAGAGAAATTTCCACTTTTTTCCTCTACATTTATTTTTCTTGTAGATGGGAAGGATAGGATTTTACATTTGTTTTACAGATTAAATGTCATGTAGAGTGAATTTATTTATTTGCACACCCTCCAAGGGATTAGAAGAGGTCTATTTAATAAGTGGAAATAAGAAATAAATAATATGAAAAAAATCTAAATTCTACCCTCTAGCTCAGAACTTATATATCTGCTCTTGACCAGCCACTAGAAATTAAAAAAATATATATATATATCCCCTTAATGGAGTACTATAGTACCAATGATAATTTATTGATTAAAAATAGGTCTTAAGCCAATTTAAAACTTAAGACATTTAAAAATTTAAATTTGAAGGTAGCATACATACAATTAATAAAAGATTGAAATATCCAAAATTGAGTCTACATGTGTTGTAGTTTGAATTGAAATACTGAATTGAAATTGAAATCCTCGTGTAGCATCATGTGTTTGTGATTAAGTCACATACTCAGTTCCCAGTTGGTGGCTGTTTGGGACATGGAGCCTTGCTTGAGGAGGTGTGTCACTGGAGTCACACCTTGAAGTTTATTCGCCCACCTCCAGTTTCAGTACTTAGACTACTTCTATCCAGATATGTCATGCTCTGCAATGCTTTCTGCAACATGAATCACCCCCTAGAAACTGCTAAGCTAATAAACACTTTCCTCCCATTAGCTGCTTCTAGTGATGTGTTTTTTCACTGTAAAGAGAAGGTACTACAGCAATATGTTCTGAGGTCCGTATTTCAGAATGTATCTACTCAAGTCCTAAATTCCTAGACATTATAGCAACATGTGCTATTTTTAAGGTAATATCTTAGGAATTATTAATGAATATAATGCCCTGATTTTTCAATATTTGATCATTATTGTCCTGTAACTACATTATGGCTTTAGTTATGAATGTCTTCTAAAGCTTCCTTTGTGGAAGGTTTGACCCTCAAATAATAGTGCGGCTGAAGGGTGGTGAAACCTCTGGGAGGCATGGCCTCATGAAAAGAATTCAGGTCATAAGTGGTAAGGGGATAGACCCCAGTCCTTCTAATCTCCTGGGCCATCATTTGGTGACTAAGGCTTTTCTACTACCCATAACCCACAAATAGTTCTCTGCCTCATTGCAGGACAAAAGCCACAGAGTCATTGTCCAAAACCTCAGTCACCAAAATAAATATTTCTCAGTTTTATCTTATCTTGGATTTTCATGACAGTAATAGAAATCTAACATGTCCATGACCTGCTTTTTCTTATAGAATCACAAAATTAATATTGAGTTTTAACACTTCTCTGAGTATTGTTTTGAAGCAACCTTTATTCCCTAAGAAAAGAGATTCAAGTTGGCCTAATTTTTGTAAGATATGAATTTACATTCTTCCATTCCCTTTAAATGTAATTATGAATGTTGCAATGCAAAATAATAACAACCAGCCAAAAGCTTACATAGACAAGTTTTTTTGTCTTATGTAAACTGAAAGCAAATTAACTAGAGCTGTGTCTTGAGCCAAATTAAACAAATCAAAGATTAGTGTGGAGAGAGCCTCAAGTAGGTAGATCAGTAAAATTAAGTCTCCTGCCCACCATATGGTTGCTTCTCTCAGTATAAATGTGTGTGCGGTTGAGAGGTAGTCCAGAAGGCTGGAGAAAGTTATTAAGGAGCAAACAAGGAAAAGATTGGACTGAAAAAAATGGCTTCCTGTGTTTTGTCTTTTGAAATTGTAAGTTAGTTAGTTTTGAAATTGTAAGTCTTCATCTTTGAGAATTTGCATATCTCTTCTTCAAATATATATTATGAATTCTTAAAACTGAATAATTACATCTCCAATACATTCTGATTCAATTGGTTTTTAACCACAAACTATAAACAACTCAACAAAATATTCCTTACTATTTCCTGATTGAGTTATATTTGATAACATTTATTCTCAGCAGAAAAGACAATCCAAAATAATAATAATAATAAATCTCAGAATAATCTTTATTTTGCTTAATTTCTATGTTACCTTGACTTATGAGCTGTAACACTGACTTACTTCCCCAGTGGCCCATTCTCCATTGATCTCCATCTTGATTTGAAAACATATAAGTCTTCTTTATTTATTCCTTGAGTTTTACAAATTACATATAATGGCAGAGTGAACATTTCCAATTTCTATTGCATAATGAGAATGAACCAATGTAAACTCAAAAACCATTAGGCAAACATCATACATCTGTATTTCAAGTCCAATACCACAACCAGTACCTACCATCTCCAGATTTTCCAATTCTGTCCCTCCAGCTTGGCTGAGTAGCAGGGAAAAACTTCCATCCCAAGCCAACAGCACTACGTGGGAGACCTTGCACAGTTATGGTATATCCAAAACATCTTCAGGCTACATTGCAAACCACGGTTCATCTTCCAATGGCTTTAGTTACCACTCAGGGACTTCACGCCCTATTCTTTATATTGCATCTCAGCAGTGGTTCCTGGAGCCATGTGCACTTCATGACCCACTCCATGAATGCAATTCTCATGCTTCCAAGACCAATACCAGGTATGCAGGACACAGCCATGTTGCTAATTCAGGGAAGAAATAAATCGTGACTTTGAAGAATAGGTTCCTTCCTTTCAGCTGTCTCCGTCCTAAAGAGTTTGCACAGTCATTCGTTCAGTCCATCCTGGGTGGAAATACCTCAGGCATCCTTTCAATTGCTTCAATGGAGAGAAGTTGGGCTTTCTTCTTTAGGACTATTAATGTGTTGATAACAGCAGCTTCAGTAGCCTAAATTGCTTTGAGTTTTCTCAACTTTAAATCTTAAAGTCTCAGTACCATATCGTTAGTCAAACACAACAGTCCATTTCTTAAATTCAATGTTGACCAAGCTCTTTGGGCATGCACAGTAGAATGCAGCCAATTCTTGTTCCAATAGCACAGTTCTCACAACTTTCTCTTCAGTCTCTCCTTCCTCTTAGAAAGTTCACAAGTCTAGCCACCAAATGCGATTCTCTCTATACTTACTATTTTCAAACTCTCACCAGAATACACCATAAAACTTGACTTACCACTCTGGAAGTCATCTTCAGTTGTAAGTACTAAGTCAATATCCATCCCTCCAGCATACAAATTCCAGAAGACCAAAATCCACATGGTCAGATTCATCTCAGTAAAATCAACCACTCCTGGTACCAAAACTGTCACAGTCAGTACATATTAAAATTTTACATATTTATGCATTTTCTTATGAATATGTACTTTGAACATTATCCTTACTTTAGGAGGCATTTGTGAAGTGTGTCAGTACTGGAGCTTTCTGTTATCCCAAACTCATCAAGCAACATTAGAAGAGACCCAGTTGCAACAGTGAAGGACACACAGGTTTAACTTTTAAGCCTCACAAGAAATATATCTCCTAACACAGTACACATATTTATCAATGTATAGGCTTCCTCACCTTTCTAAGACCACTCATATAGTACTGGAGTAGGTATGCTTCTCTATCCATCCATATGTCTCTGTACTCATAAAGGCCAGATATCTTTTTAACATGACATTCATTGAATGTATGTATTCTTTGGCAGAAAGCTTCCACTCAAGAATTATCTGATGTTTCTTCTGAACAGCAAATTTTCTTATCCTGTCAGATAGACAGTAGGACCAATCTCATTCTCTTGTCTATTACCTAAGATCTCACCTGACCCATCTACAGTTTATTGGACTCCCCATTCTCTTTTCTCCATTTCATTCATCAGCACTTATTTCAGCACCATAAAGCAAACAAGCCCCTAGCAGCCTAGGCTATAGTCACAGGTTTCTGCTTTGCTCAGGGATCTCCACCACCATGATACATCTCATATGCCAATAGACGGTTAAGCCTAACACAATGGTTTTAAATTGCTACACTGCTACTTTAGGCAAGTTTTGAAGTCTCCCCTAGTTCTAGCCTTACCTTCCATTACATGTTTATAATCTCACATTATATGGATATTGCATGTGCTCAATAAATTTAATAGAAGCATATATAAACTGTTAGTGCTTAAGTTTATTGAGTTAAATATACCTGAAAGATGTCTATATGACAGAATGCTTGTTCATGCTGGCATATTTTCCACTTTTCTAAAAGTATGACTCTTCAGCAGAGGAGAGCCATTATTTCCTGATGACCTTTGAGTCCTTATATGTGAAGTCTGTTTTCAAGCACTCTGGGGGGGGGGCTGTTTCCTGTACTGGGTCTTCTTAAGAGGGAAAAGAAGACAGCTGTTCCATTGTCCAGAAGTCATGGGTTTCTCTGTGGGATGCCTCTGGAAACAAAGAAACTTTATTTCCCTTGCTAGATTAATTTTATGAGCTCTGTAGGAGACTTTCTCTATATTCCTTCCCTCTCCTGTATAGTCTATAGTGATTATTATTATGAAAAGCAACGAATAATATTTTTGAAACCTGAAAACTTAACTGAAATAATATTTGTGAACCATATAGAATACTTTGTACTTAAAACAAAAAAAGGAATAACTTTCTTATTGTGTTTCTTTTTGTGCTGTGCTCGGGGGTCAGACCCAAAACCTTATCTATGCTGGGCAAACTATCAACCACTGAGCTCGATCTTAGTCTAGGAACACATCAGTTTTAAGACTATATTTTCAATAATGCTGTTATGAAGAAATATATCCTATGTCGATATGCCCCACCACAATTACAGTATTTGTAAACCAATCCCAGTTTATTTTCTGATACCATTCTTTTAAAGTGGTTTCAACATAAACCATAATTTAAATTAAATTAAACTTCTACTACTCAGACATTACAATAGTGACATTTGGGTTTGATGATAGTGCCTAATGGTCTCTGCTGGCATCACCATGGGGATGTCCTGTAACAAATTTACAGGAGAGCAACTTTATGGTGAAACTTTTCAGGCTTTGGTTCATACTGTATTCATAACACAATAAAGGATATTTATTTATAATCAAATATTAGTCATATTAAAGTTATTAGAGTACTATATTTGATAACTTAAAATTCTACTTTTGCTCTCTTGCTGATAACAATTACATATATATATATATATTTAAATTTTCTTTTTTATTATCCATAATTAGATACACTTAATAAGGGAATAATGTGTTGATGTCTCCAGTTCCCCTATTTCCCTCTTCCCTGTCCCTGGTTAGTTGGATATCCTCCTCCGTGGGCAGTCTGGATCAGTTCATGGGGTGGGAGTTGTGAATAGCCTAGGAGTCAACCCGGTTCCACCCCCCTTTGCATGTTGTTACTGAGGGGGAAAGGACTGAGGCATGATTCAGCAGTTAAACATGCTTGCTTGCAAAGCTGCCCATCCTAGTTTGATTCCCCTGTACCTTCAGTACAGCCAGATGATCCAAGTGTTGCATGTGTCTGTATTTAGTTCATAGTAGCAAAAGGTCCTGGCATGCCCATACTCATTCTCATTTTCTCTGTCTCTCTGTCTCTCTGTCTCCTCTCTCTCTCTCTCCTTGCATATGGTAGAAATATATATAAACATCTAGTAGGCACTATACTAAGCTAACCTGTACCACCTCCTATAGTAAAAAAAAAAAAGATATGTTAGAGTTGAAATCCCCATTCTGTGATTGAGCTAACATTTTTTAAATATAATTTTGTGTTATTTTCATTGTATAATTTTTCTTAGCATACAGGTTTTGCTATGGCATTTTCATTGATACTGTCTACTTTTTAATCTTGCCCTTTCTCCCTCTTCTCCCTTGTCTTCTTATAGCTCCCTGCATCCTTCCACACCTTATGGTTTCCTTTTGACCTTTATATCACATGAGTTCTTTCAATCCCTCTTCCACAACATGTACATTCTTGTCTCTTGGATCACTTTCTGGATTCATGACTTATACTCAGACTCACACCCATACACACACACACACACACACACACAGAGAGAGAGAGAGAGAGAGAGAGAGAGAGAGAGAGAGAGAGAGAGAGAGAGAGAGAGAGAGAGAGACTGAAGATAGGATCTGCATATGAGAAAAAACATGTTATATTTATCTTTATGAAACTGGTAATCTTCTTAGTAAATAATTTACAGATCCATACAATTGATACATTTGATAATTTCATTTTTCTTTAGGTTTGAATAAAATTCCATTTTACATACATACCATTCTTTCTATCCATTTTTCAGTTGATTGAAATCTAGACTGGTTATATCATTGCAGCAGTGAATAGTACAGGAATCAACATAGTTGTGGAATTTCTATTTTGTAGGATATACAACCATTTATGTATATGCCCAGTAGTAGTATAGTTGGTACATAGGGTTGTTGAGAGAAATATCCATATTTATTCCCATAATAGTTCCAGCAGTTTAGACTTCAACTATCTATGAAGAAGAGTTGTTTTGTCCCAACAACTTGACCAGTATTTGTTTTCTTGATGATATCCATTCTGACTAGGATTAGATGAAACCTTAATGTAGTTTTAATTTGCATTTATCTTTTGCTGATGATGAGGAACACTTTCAAAAATACTTATTGGCCATTTGTATTTGATAACTGCCAGTTTAATTTATTATGCCATTTGTTTACTGGCAGACTTTGCTTATGTGCATTTGATTTTTGTGGTCTTTGATATATTATATATATATATATATATATATATATATATATATATATATATATATATATATATATATATATATACCTTACTCTTTGGGCTCTGTGGACAGTTTCCTTTGATTTTTACTTTCATGTAATCCTGTTTATCAATTCTTGGAGCTATTTCCTGTATTGTTACTGGAGTCCTGGTCACAAGGTTCTTTCCTATGCCTATCTCTTGACGTGTTCCCCTTATGTTTTCTGTGGACACATTCAGCAGTTGTGATTTTTATTTAAAACTTTGATCCAGTTTGAATTGATTTTTTTTCACAGAGATCTAATTTTATGATATGGATCTAATTTTATACTTCTTCAGGTGGATATCCAGTTTTGCCAGACTTTTTGTTGAATAACTTATTTTTTTTCCAGCATTAGTTTTGGATACCTTCTTCAGTTATTTCAGGCTATTTGTTTGCCGTGAGTTTATTCTCATGGCCCATTCAGCTTTTAATTTCCCTCAGAGCTTGGGCAGATACGAGGGAGACTCATGACATGTGTTTAAAGTTGGGGTGAAGAGGGAAGTCTTATGTTCCTCTCACTGAACACGTCATACACTCACATTTAGTTCTGAGAAAGTTGATACACCCAATGGCATCTTCTTGTACAACCTTGGATAACTTTCCACCTTGATTTTCTTTTTAAAAATTAATGTTTGGATTTAAAGTCTATCAAAAATCTCTTAAGAAACATGCATTTTTGTCTCTGAAGTACTAATTTTGACTTAAAATTCTTGTGTGCTATTTTTTTCTTTATTGTCCATAAAGAGTTACATTGTTTAGTGGGCCAACTATGAGTTGTTATCCCCAATTTCCCATTGCCCCTCCTCCCCATCCCCAGTCAGCTAGATATCCTCCTCCGTGGGCCGTCTGTATCAGTCTTTGTGGTAGGGGACCCTGGATAGCCCAGTCTTCAGCCGGGTTCTCATGACCCAAGTGTGTTGTTTCTGAGGGTTGCCAAGTCTCTGATATTCTCCCCCACCACGGCTCTTGTGTGCTATTTATAAAAATCTCCATATATTGCTTTCAGACAACATGAAATTTGAAAAACAGTGACAAAACAGAGACAGGTAACGGGAAGTATAGTATTTTGTCCTATTTGTTATAGCCTCAGAAGCTTAAAAGACTGTATTGGTGGGGCAAGAACACCAAGAGAAAAGCTGAGCTGCATCTGGTAAAAACAGAAAATATAACAGTCAGCTATTCCAGGAGGGGGGTTGAGTCAATGAAATGACTGTGAAATGTTATGAAATCAAAGAGCACAACACTAATGTTTTGTACTGTCGGTGGTGTTGTGATTTGTTGAGTCAATAAATTAAAATTTAAATGGAATGTAACGAGGTCCTCTATTTATTGTCTAGTAACATCCTTCCCTCCCTCCATAGCCCCCCTTTCCTCTAGCTTCATTCTAGTTCCCAGTCACTACTCCTGATACTTCCTACCACTTCAACCAACTCAAGCTGTTCCCAGTTAGGAACAGCCTATGACAGAGAATATGCAGCGCTTATCTTCTTGAGCCAGAGTGACTTTGCTAATTATAATAGTTTTCTAAGTCCATACCAGATGGTTGTGGGATTATGATCATGTTGTATTGTACATGTGGATGAATGTTGTTAATAAAAAGTTTTTAAAAGAAATTTAAAATAAATAATATAGAAGGAAAATAATACAGTAACTGAGTCTTGTACAAATTGAGTCTAGCATTGTGGTCTAAACTTCTAAGCCACAGTTGCTCTGGAGGCTGAGCAAAGGGGACCATAAGTTCTAGGCCTGTCTAGGCACAGAGTGAGCTCAAGGCCAGAGTAGATAAGTTAGTGAGACTCTGTCTCAAAATAAAAAGTTAAAAGAACATTGGGGACATAACTCACTGGTAGTATGCTAACCTAACAAGCATTAGAACCTAGGTTTAATCTCATGTATGTGCATATATATATATATATATATATATATATATATATATATATGTATAATGGACATGTTTATTTATATTTTTATATGAAAATGTATGTTTAATCTCATTACACACACACACACACACACACACACACATATATATATATATATATATATATATATATATATATATATATATATATATATATATATATATATATATATATATCCAAAAGAAGCCAGTAACTACTCCTTTACTTTAATATGGAAACTACCACAGCTTGTTTAAGCTTTGTTTTATGAGGGACAGAAAGAGATAAAACATAGAATTTTAGAAAAAAAAACTGATTTATCTGATGAAATTTAAAAACAAATCACAAATCAAGTATGTAGATTTCATCTGTAAAGCTGGCAAGGAAAGAATTGAGAAGTAAGCTGTAAAGCACAAACAGATCAGAATCAGAGAAAACATAATTACGCAACTCAGGGAATATTGCTAACCAAATTTCCCTGATAGAGAAAGGTCAGCTCTGTGTTTATTATGATTCGATCATAGGATTCTCCTGAATATAATGCTAGAAACTTGGCAAGTATTCAATGAATGTTCTTTATATTGAAGTTACACACTAATAATCCAAGTAAGGACTGATGAAACAAATGGAATCCCTACAATGACCAGCTCACTTTCTGAAATGTGGTGGTAGAAATGGGATCTAATCATTGCTGTGTGAAAGAAAGAAAGAAACAAAGAAAGAAAGAAAGAAAGAAAGAAAGAAAGAAAGAAAGAAAGAAAGAAAGAAAGAAAGAAAGAAAGAAAGAAAGGAAGGAAGGAAGGAAGGAAGGAAGGAAGGAAGGAAGATAATAGTCTCAGGAACTTATGGACAACACAGAGCTGGTTTCCAGGGCTTCCACAGGTTTTAAAATTACCAAGTTAGTCACACTTCACCCAAGTCTTCTCAGGATGTCAAGTCTCAAGTGACATCCTAGTAACAGAAACAAGTCAAATTAGTAACACAGACATTTAGTAAAAGATAAACAAATGCCAGTGATGGACAGTCAAACAATAATTGTGCAGTAAATCAGTAATTGGCAAAAAATACTTATCAATAAGTTGCAGTCAGCATGACAAGGGAAAAATGATGGGGGAGGGGCTGTGTTTCTCCCTGTACTACCTAGAATATATCAGGAAGTAATTAAGCATTTTTCATAAAGTTATATTAAAATTCTATCAATTTAAAACATTTATTGATGGGCTGAAGAGATGTCTTAGCTGTTAAGGCATTTGCCTGCAATGTAGAAGAACTGGAGTTCAATTTCCCAGTGCCCATATAAAGCCAGATGCACAAGAGGGCACATACATTTGGAGTTCATTTGCAGTGGCTGGATGCCCTGGCATGCCATTCTTTCTCTCTGTCTGCATTCTTTCTCTCTCAAAAATAAATTAATAAATAAGTAAATAAAATATTTTTAAAAATATTTTATTTATTTAATCTTGAGAGAGAGAGAGAGAGAGAGAGAGAGAGAGAGAGAGAGAGAGAGAGAGAGAGAGAGAGGAGAGAATCAGGACCTCCAGCCACTGCAAACAAACTCCAGACACATGCGCCACCGTGTGCATCAGGCTTTAAGTGGGTCCTGGGAATTGAATTTGGGTCCTTCTACATTGCAGGTAAAAACCTTAACCACTGAGCAATCTCTCCAGCCCTAAAATATTTTAAAAATAAAACAAAGCTATAAAAAAACATTGCTCTGAATTTTGATGCAATTGGCATTTTGCCACTAGCTTTATCCCTTCTTATTATTTGTGATTCGTTGAATTTCCTAGCTTTTGCATGAATACAAATTCTGTAGAATATTTTTTCTGATACAATTCTTCATGTTTCTTACATATACAAGTTTCTATACATCTTTGATCCAATACATCATTTCAAAGATATGAGTGGAACCTATAGCTTTAGAAAATAACTATAAGCTCACCTTTGAAGACTGAATAGATATGATTCTCAATATATGAAAATAATGTCTGTCTTCTGAGAAAAGTTTTGACAGGCTTCCTAGATGCCTTCTTACTAAAATGAAGAGCTCTTAAAGCACAGGTCTCCCCAGCTGCCTCACAGATGTACCATTTACATGGCTACCTTGTAGAACCCCAACTATGTGGGAATCACTGAGCAAGAAAAGCTGATGAATACACCAAGAATTTCACTTATTTCGCTGTAAATGCTGCCATACCGACCTTTTCCTTTCCTTTCCCCTACATTCTTGTCTTCTGAAATCATCTTTGAATCTGGTAGGTTCAGAGGGTCACTTGAAGGTATATATATTTTCTATCTTTTAGATGATTTAAGACTGTTTAGCAACTTAGTCTCAAGGTAGAAGTGAATAACTTTTGCATAATGCCACTTGAATAGAAGAATATAACTTGCATGAGTGACTAGAAATAATGTCCTCATATTACCTGATGAATGAAAAACACACCAAACTTCATGAAACATAATGGATACAATGGAATTTTAGGAGTCAAACTCTCTTATAATTGAGGAGTTAAAAAACAGATCTTTTTTTGGTTCATAAGCATAATGATCTGGTGTTCATATGTCTGCGTGAAATGTGCATCCCACAAACCTTGTTATGACATGGAACATTGAGAGTCTGATGTGAAAAGGAAAAAAATAACGTGGTCTCCAGAACTAAATTGGATTTTATGAGATATGATACATGCTCTGTGGAATGCACAAGGCTATACATCCATAGCAATCCACATATACATACATAAATATAAACAAATAATTACAAAAGAAGGAAAAGTCATAAAGTCAATTAAATCTCACAAAGGCTAATTCTACCTTGTGCTACTCAATTTACAAGCAGCACAATTGATAATTATCAGACCTAAAAATATCTTGGCCACCTGGAATAAATTGTATACAACTAGACCATGATACATGACTTGGAAATGAAACTGAAAGAGAAAATACAGTGGCTACCAGGTGACCCACAGATGTCAAAGTTTCCCGCTACTATAAGCACTTCGCAGTCCATCAGGATTCAAGTCTCTTCATTTCACTGTTAGAAACCTTTCATTCCAGAACATGTGCAAACATACTAGCTACTTTCTATTTTTTGAAACAATTAAAAAGTCAAAGTCATTTAATCATCTGTCTCTAAAGTCGCTCATACAAAAACAATAAGAATGACAATAAGAAGCACTTTTTTAAAGTGTTATTAAGATTAGGATTAATGGATAGATAAATGCTGTCATCTATTAGGTAAAAAAATCAATGATTTCTGTAATCACTAAGCAGGTTAGAAAAGTAGCAGTTGATTCATTCTACCCTTCTGATCTTTATTGACCAATTTTGCTTCCAGGGGTTAATTATAATAAGCATAACAAACATTGAAAGATCCTATTTTATTTGATATCTAACTGTAAAAGCATTTTAATCATTGCTTATGCTACATATTTAAGGAGATGCTTATAATTTAACCCTTGTTGTAATTGTATAAATTAAGTTTTACTGTGGCTTGTTCATTTTCATAGTGGGTGAAGACCCTTTAAGTATAATCAGGTCAAAAATGCCTCCTAAAAATTGCCACATGATTTAGCATTACACAGTAATGAAACCTGTAGATACATCCATTCCCAAACAATGCACCAGGTCCAGGCGTAATTAAAACACACATGTTGGTTGACAATATGTAACTTTCTAACCTCCAGGGTTTCCTGGGCCTGTGTTTATACACAGAATGAGATATTCAGTGTAAATATTATAAAGAATGAGATTTTGATAAAATAGAAATAATAAGATGCCACTGACTAACACTCAAGGAGTTGTTTAAATATTGCACATTTACTGCTGAAGATACTCAGAACCCATTAGCTAATCTTTGAAGCCTCATACAAAGCTAGGGTCATTCGAATTGGAATAGAAAAAAAAAAAACAATGTGAAATTAAGAGGGCAAGGATGAGAGTGCACCAGTGTGACGAAAGACAAAAATCTAAATAGAAGCTGAACGGATCTTCTCTTTACCATCTATGATGTAAACTCAATTAGAAATCGGGTGGAAACACTTAGTGAGGGGGTCCCCTTGTCTGGAACTTGGGATTCAGGGTGAAAGGCACCAGATCCCATACTCTTATGCTCTCAAGACAAGATGCATTATGGGACCAATTGATAGAGAGGCTACTAAAAATCGAATCCTGGTAATCTAAAATTGTGTATATTTGTTAACCTACACTGATCTCACTCTCCGATGGAGATTGTGTTTGTATCTTTCAGGATTCAGCGAGAGTGCTGGGGCTCATCTAACCCTACCAACCGACCTTAGGCCGATAGCTGAGATTCTGGCAAGAGAGGGGCCACCACAGTCATACAATGGAGGATCCAAATGGAACTCCACAGAGAAAGACGAGATGAACAAGGGGCCCACAGCCACAGCCATTAAATCAACACAGGATTAGCTAGTGGATCAGAAACCAACGATTTTCGACACAAAGACCCCTAAGCTCACAACCTTAAAGCAAACTTATTACTCATCCACCACGACTCAGGGAACTATGCGGAAGAGGGGGCGGAAAGATTGTGAGAGCCGTGGTGGGGGAGACTATCCAGAGGTACGGACAGGAGAAACTGGCTGATTACTAGCCTATCCATGGTCCCCTGTCACAAGGACTGATCCAGATGACCCATGGAGAAGGTTATCCAGTTGAGGGGGGAGGGGAGGGCAGTGGGGAATTGGGGATAACAACTCATTGTTTGCCACTAAATAAATGTTGTAACTCATTATGGACAATTAAAAAAATAAAATAAATATAAAATAAAAAAAAGAAATCGGGTGGAAAGAAAAGTTGCTAATCAAACAACAAATACTATAAAGTTATTTGTGTGCTGACATGTTATGACTGCTCAATGTTTTCATTCAATTATGTGAGAATATTCTTAACAGAAAGAAATAAAAATAATTTAAAGAATGAATCTGAATATAAAGTTCTAACCATTAGTGTCTGAGGCTCACTGGCCCAAGTGATTAGTCGCCTTAGATTCTAGCAATCCAATGGGAATGGTTAGCTTCCAAATGGCATTCTTGTACAAGCAAATAAACAGGCCCTTTATGACAGACATGAAAAAAAAAAACTTAGGAGTTTCAAGTAATGAGAAAAACTGTGAAATGTGTCCAACTTATATATGCAAGCACATCTTTTAGATTATTTTTTGGAATTTCTTTTCAGAGTTACTCTGTGCCTTGCATAGAGAGCCAATCTACAAAATATTCAGCTATGAAATTAAATCTTTAGAAACAGTTTCATTATTCTAGCATTGCAGATTACATTTCTCTCTGGTATAAAACATTCTTGCTGCCCCTATTTCTTACTAGAGATTTTATATCTATTTTGGGATATGGTCTTATATCAGTCAGATTTAAACTCATTACTACATTCACTTGGTGGAAGAGGAATTATCTGTCATCTTATATTTGACAAGATGTTCTCCTGGGCTGTGTATTTCACGTTCAAATATAGATTCTGCCTCTTTCTGTCATTTTCAGTCTTGTCTACTTGGAATGAGTAATGAGGTGGAGAATGTTGCATTTGTTAAGTGCTATATCCATAACTATTGCTGATCTAAATTATTCATTGATATATACTCTTTATTTAAACACATTACATGTTCATTTTTTCACTATTATTTCCCCTTTTCTTCAATCTAAGCCTAAATCTTGGGTGCACTCTGCTTATTGTTGAAATAGCAAAAGCCATACATTCTGTACCACCATGAGAAATGGGCATGGGAGCTAGGACAGCTGTGTTTTTGACTAAATTTTCTATTACTGGTTTTGGTATTTTTGTAAGAGCTACTATTTTTGAATGCAGCTTATGAAAAAATTGGCATCACATGTCTAAATGGTGAAGTCATTTCTAGCTATGAGGTGGGAAGCAAAAGGATCTTTGCTCTGAAACAAGTTCTGTAAGTGTTCAGGAAAATCGCTGGCTATAAAACCAAATGAATTTCCCCTTCTTTGTTCTTGGTTCCAGGTTATTTTTTTAAATTCTTCAGCATTGTCATGATTTTATATCTCTTTCCATGGTCTTCTTTCAGTCATCTTTAGTAATGTCGTTTCTTAATTATTTTAAATGCTAAAACAAAGCATTATAAAACCAAAATCCTTAGTAATAAATCTCCTCATATATTTTAACCTGTCACTGTAGCATCTCTTGTTTTAGTAATCTCTGAGATCACTTATTTCTCATAAACAAAAGAATGACTTCTAATATTTTCAATGTATATAATTTAGTTCTCAGTATGATTCATGTAATTCATCCTAATTTCTTAGTTAGATGATTAATAAAATCATTTTAATGTTTTATGTAGCAATATAACTGTATCCAGTAGGATTATAAAATATAATTCCTAAAGGTTCTCATCTACATTAAAGATCTTAATAATTTGAAACTCTAGCATCAAACCCAGATTATTTGTTTCCAAAGAAATATATTTGCAAAATTATTTTTTTAAAAACTGCAGAAATTATATAATGTTCAAATACTGGAATATGTTGACAACATTTGAGAATTTACTAAAACAGATGTGCATGTCTGTGAAATTAGCACTGCAGTGTCAACCTCACTCCCCATGGATAATAATCTCTGCCAAGTACCCAGCACAACTGCGATACTATAGGAAAGTGACATTGGCAAAAAAAAGTTCTATATGACAGTAAAATTAAAATGAAAAGAAATAAACAAATAAAGTTTATAAGAGAATACTATTTTTCCTTTCTATTGAACTGAAAGTTTTTAGAGATTTTCAATGGCTAGAGTGAACATATGAATATCATCCAAGTCCAAAGTATTGAAAAACGAAGTGTGTCTGCTCATGATCACAGCAGGATAATGAGGGCAAACACCAACTGTCTTAATCACACAGGGTGTATGCTCCCCACATACCCAAAGAGAGATGAATCACTTTTAGAAAAGCTACTGCAAAGGAACTCTGTGATGGGGCTAGACTGATACAAGCAGTAACCACACATATTTACAGGGTACATTGTAATATTCAATATATGTACATAGTGAATTCTGATCAAGTCAGGATAATAACCATTTCCTTTCCAGGTCACTATCTTGTGTCTGGGACTCTCAAGATCTTTTCTTGAATATCTTCATAAAATATATTGATATAAGAATTTCAGGCACCTTGTATGCCAATATATCAACAATTTGGGGTATTCCTAGATCCTTAGAATACAAAGAATGAAACCCATGGAACAGAGGATAAAGTTCATAAAGATTTTATTTTAGCTTAAAACTTTAAGAGGAAGAAGTGAAAGGGGCTAAAGCCCAGAACATGAGAAAAGAAAGTGAGTTGGAGCTCTAGCCCAGGGTGGCAAGAGGATTTTGAGAAACCTCATGAGAGAAGAAGGCAGAGCTCTTGCTATAAGAACAAAGATTGGATTGGGAAGCCCACTTCAAGACTAAATTCTTTTTGTTGTTGTTGTTGTTGTTGTTTCATTTTGTTTTGTTTTATTGGGAGAGACAACATGAGGAAGACCAAGTTTACATGCTTATTATGAGTCCTATGATTTAGCTACTCCTATGCCAGGAGTCTGTGGTCAGGAATTTAGGAATTCTCGAGAAAGGGAGTGCAAGGACTCCTTAAGAGGACAGAAATAAGAAGAAAAAAAAAAGCCAGATCCTTCTGAAATTACTCTGAAATGTCAGCATAAAGATATTTCTGACCTATTATAAATAATAATGATTTTCTCTTAAAGACCCAAGAACTATTCCTGCACTTAGACAGCAGAAGGTTATTCACGTTGGGGTCCATCACTCCTAAGCTGCTAAACCAATTTCTGTCTCCTATTAATATGATAGGTCATTTTGAACTTTAGCCAACCTACTGCTCTGTAGAAAAGTAGAACTTTCTCTTCTTTCTAGCTGTGTTTTGATAACTATTAACTTTTGAAGATAATTTAATTCAGTTGCCCAGGTCAAATATTGTCTTACACTATAATTTAGAATATACCTAATGATTTCAAATATCTAACTACATTGTAAATTACAATACACATAATGGTTTCAGTTGAAGTGATTTCTGGATTTTTTTTTCATTTTTATGAATTCGTGTTCTGTACCTTAAGTACTAAGAAAATAAATAATCTGGTAAACACAAGGGGTAAATTTGATCATGAGAGTCATTAGGCATGTGAAGAATTTGAAATTATAAGGCCTAAGGAATAAATGCAAGCATTTTGGATCAAGGAGCCTCACAGTTCAGTGTGTTGCAATGTTGCAATAAAATTCTGATAATAAAGAGGGACAGGTTCAAAGAGAGAGCAACCTTCTCCAGACCAGCTATAGATATAGAGAGATCTTTACACTTGTCTGAGTCTTATCTGGATGCTTAATGACACAACATTCTTATGATTTTTTTTCCTGTGCCTTCTAGAAGCAACACTGCCCACCATCAATGTGTGCATGTGTGTAAATAAAATGTTGTAAAAGAAGGAAGAACCCTCCAAATTTAGATAGTCCTAAATTCATAATAAAAATAGTTCTAGAAGTTATGTATATTGACTCTCTTGTGTGATGAATAAAGAAAACCACATTGCAATATTAATTGTTGATTGTATTGGGATAATAACTACATATAATATTAGCTGTTTTGTATTGATATTATAAAAGTAACATTCCTGGGTTTTAGCTCCCTCATTTGTAAAATATGCTAAAATTCACCTAGTCAAACAAAAATATTTCATATAACAACTCCAATTTTTATTTTGTTGAATTTTTCTATAGAAGTGGAGAGAGTCTAAGTCTGTGAAAAATCAATCAGTCTGGCAACTCCTGGTCCCAGTGACTGGCTCCTTCCCTCACTGAGATGTTTACCAAGGTGACCTATGAGGTCCCCAAAACAAGACAGGATTATGTCAAAGCTCTTGAATACCCATCCCAGGCATAAGGCAAGATCCTGTTGCTGAAGAAAACATAGAAAGCCATCTATCAGCATCAAGAGACCCTGCAAGGTCCAGAACAGTAACCAGCTCCCAGATGGTAGTCAGTGCAGTGCTGAAAGGCACTGCATAAGATGCCAGGGGAAACTGGTCAATGACAGATGGAGTAAACAGACCACTGATATGAAATGCAGTCTGCCACCTGGAGTAGGCTGAATATATTGCCTACTGGGAGAGAACAGCAAACTATGAAATGAGCACTTGTGCAATGGAGGAGCCAAAGCCTGGGGGAGGCAATCAACAGCTTTTAATTCAGCCAAGTAATCTACTCAGTGATGAGGAGACCTTAACTGGAACTGGGGACTCAGGGCGAAATGAACCAGGAACCAGAATCCCTAGCACTACCAGCATTATTGTTGGGAATATGTGTTCGTGTTTCTCTGTATTAATCCTTTGATTTGCAGTTATTACCTATAATAAATCTGTGGTTCTAATATCCATGGCTAACATCCAAATCCAAGGAATAATCAATCATTCAGGTCTCTTACTCACATGTCTTGTATTAAGGGTTTAGAAAATAGAAAGTTGAGTTTTAGCTGTTGATGTATTATTTCTATATCTTATTCACTCTGGCTTCATTAGCTCTTCATGCTGCCATCAGAAAAGCAAATAATTTTCCCAGGGTTCCTCCTTCATAACTCAAACTTTATTCAAATCCTTCCTGCTCTGGTGCATGTGTTAGTCAAAACCTCTGCTTCACTTCTGAACGTCTTACACATTTATTTTGGAATTATCAACATAATAGAAGATTCAAAACCTTTCCCTTAGTCTTCATGAAGTTTTAAATATTTTTTCTTTGATTTTTTGACAATGACTTCCAGTGTCACATTATACAAATAATTATCATGTTCATTCATATGAATTTATGTTTCTTGTGTGTACTATATTACTTGTTATATTAAGTATTGATTTCTTGATGATTCCCATTTGTCAGAATGGTAGGGTAGATGATTAAGAAAATCTCTTGCTGAGATTAAAGTGCATTATGTTTAAAGGTAAATTTGTTTCAATAGTGAGGAAAAGAACTTCAATACTGACACTGGAGCTCACTCATACAAAGGGACTGTTTTATTCAGATGCAATGAGGGGACAGCCACCTCTTCATGGGAAGCGAGGATGTTCCCAGAGTTGAAGTTCTCTGAAGGGAGTTTTGAAAGACCCTTGGTATGATGGGTAAAGGGGAGTGCAGGACCCCAAGAATCATTATTCAATCTGATGGCCTTCCTAGATAACATTTCTCCAGGCTGAAATTACCCTGGGAGTATTAATCAGGGACAGAGGGCAGCCTTAGTAATATAAATCAAGGAGCTAAGTGTTAGATCATTTCAAAGAGCTTATTAGAAGCAGAGGCGTCTCAAGTGTGTATCCAGGAACCAGGTGTTGTAGACAACTTCTCAAAGATTTTCAGGAGCTGTAAGTCATCTGATGGGCTATGATAGTTCAGTCTTTAATAAGCATTTGAGACAATGGAGCTCACTGACTCACTGACTTTTTTTTTCAATGGTTTGGGGTAATGCTGGGCAGTGTCTCATGTAGCTTGGACTGACATCAAACTAATGATCTATTTGCCTCAGCCTCCCAAGTACTGAGACTGCAGAAATGAAATTGTCAAATGATAAAGAAAAAAATTTATGTATCTCACAGGTTAGAAGTTGCACCCATACTGAAGGGGCAATCTTCACTGCTCTAGGGCCTGCATTGAAGCATTGTTTTATAGTATTGTTTTACAGAACATCTGTTAACTTCACAACTAGAGAGCAAAAGAAATGGAGGAATGGACTGAGATCCCAAAACATACTGAGGACATGCTCTGACCTGAAGATCTTCCATAATCCCCACCTATTAAAGTCTTATCACCTCCCAACATTGTCAAAATAGTGACCAAACTTTTATTATGTCAGCTTTTAAGGGATATCTGAGATCCAAACTGTAACAGATGATGAATCCAATAAAACTGATTTTATCTGCATATGTATCTTTCTGTTTTGCAAAAACAAAAATCAAACAGTAAAGCATTTTAATTGGCTACTGATTTTCTTCCAAAAGAAGCTGTAGAATGAATAGGTAATTAAAAATATGATAAATTAGCACTACAGACAAAATGTATTCAACAAGAGAATAGCAAGTTACACTTTTATAATGTTACTATTTTTATGATGAGTAGTTCTTCCCTTTTTGTTAGGTGATTTTTGTATCTCAGATTGATGAAATTATTGAAAAGTGAAATTTCCATAATCACTGATATTTTACTTTAACACATTGCATCTATTCAAAATGTGACCACTGCTGAAAATATTTCCACTTAACCATGTACCATTAACTGTCAATATGTCTGTAATGGTTAGGCTTTGTTGTCAACTTAACCTTTTTAGTGGGTTCTGATGTTATTCACAGGAAGGCAGTCCTCTCAGTAGGGGGAAGGATATAAGGAAGCTCTGGGAAGCTAGAAACAGAAATATCCCTTCTTGGGAGGGCAATGCAGGAATGCAGGAAGGAAATACAAAGATTCAGAGAGTCAACAAATCTGTGAAACTGTTGTAAAACCCTGCCCTAAGACTATTTAAAGGAGATAAAATCTCCTCTTTTCCCTCCAGCATGTTCTCTCTCTCTCTCTCTCTCTCTCTCTCTCTCTCTCTCTCTCTCTCTCTCTGCTTTGACCCATGAAAGGGTTCCAGCCTCTTTCACCAGTCTAACTGTGCTTGGTTTGGAGATTCATTCCAGCTGTTCTTGACCTATGACAGAGACATTAGGGAAGGATGGGATCCTCATTGTCTCCTCCCTAATCCACATTCTCTGGTCAGTTATCCTCCTACCTCACCTATGCAAATGCAAACAAACCTAAATTAAAATAAGTGGTCATGCCCACACCCACAAAAAGACATAAAAATTTAACCACACCCATAGAAAAAGACATCAAAATAAAAAAAGTGGAAGGGAAAATGTTCACTATTAGTGGGATGAGGAGGGGGTCAAAACAGATAATTTGATGAGATTATGATCAAAAAGCATTGAATACATGCATAAAATGAACAATATAAATATTAATATTAGGTTAAATGGGAACAAAATATTAATAAAAATATTTTAAACAATCGAAGTGATCTTACAAAAATAATTTAAAATATAGAGCATAAGTTTTTTGACCTTTTGAATTAAGTTAGGGTCACTTACTTGATCATGATTGTGAGGTTATATGAAAGTAAAATGGGAATGGGAATTATTGGGAATTAATTGGAAAAAATAAAGTTTTAGTGGGAGAAAGAGGCTATGAATGTTGAGGATCAAAGTGAGTTGTGGACATGTAGGAAAGTTTCAAGGAGTTTAAAAAAAGTTTTAAATAAGTTTTATGAATGTATAACACAAACAGGGAATATTTTAAATACAGCAAATATAAGCAAGAAATAAATATTATTTTTCTTTATTAATGTACAAATAAAATATAGTCACCATATATTACTCAAGTATATTTCTTTCCAACACAAAGGAAACACTTTATGTACTTTTAAAGGTTAAATTTTAGTTGTATGTATGCTATATGCCATTTACTTTCTGTAAGTTATTTTCTGTTCTTAAAGTCAAAAGTACATTTGGATAAATAAATAAATTCAACAGTAAAAACTGAGACTTGTATTTATAACATATTGTATGTAAGTTTATTTTGAGAAGATAGGTTGTCTCTCAGTCAGAAAACATTAAAAAAAAACCCACAACATTCAAAATAATAAGTGAATGTATAATCATGCACATTATTAACAGGAAAATTACCTTAAAACAATCTGTTTGAGGAATATCAAATTGTTTTTACATATCTGAACAAAGACATATACACTTAGATGTGTAAAAAGAAACCTTATTATTTCCTTAATAGTGCCACCTTTGAGAAGACATGATAACTGTTGTTTTCATAGTTAATACTATGTATGAAGCAAGTCAAGGCCACCAAAATCCAACTTTCTGATAAAGTTTTCAGTGAATTTGAAGAGAGTAAATTTTGAGAAGATGGGATGTTTATTCCTTCAAAACACCTGATTCCATTTATAGGAAAGAACATGACAACTTAAAAGACAGTCTTAAGTATCACTTTAAAGTGTCAGGCTCAGTTGCACACCTGGCAGGTTCAGCGGTATGTAGCCAAAGTGAGCATCACACACCTGTATGAAACATTCATGCACAGGGACACCACCTGTCCTCTTGCATCTGTTGTTGAAAAACATCACAAGTCAGAGCTGAGACTAAGTGAACAGCCGGATCCTCCAAGTGAACTTTCTCTGTTCAGACATCTCTGGCACCTCTGTTAAAATGATTCAAGTGGTTTCTTGTCTGGTTTTTAACATTTTATTTTTGGTTTGTTTTGTCTGTTTCCCCCCATGAAATTAATAATTTTTATAAATTATTTTGTTTCAAATATATTGGTTATTGAAATATAAATTAATAATAATGACAAAGATTCTTTAAGAATTTAAACTAGGTTTTCACAAATACCTTTAAAGAGGTAATAATAGTGTGAGAAAAATGTTACCTCCTTCA